>CAUYSK010022119.1:0-11031 GCA_963575035.1 Avahi laniger | reverse complement strand
ACTAAAAAAATAGAAAGAAATTAGCAAAATAACTAAAAATATATGTACATAAAAAAAAATTAGCCGGGCATGGTGGTCATACCTGTAGTCCCAGCTACTCGGAAGGCTGAGGCAGAAGGATCGCTTGAGCCCAGGAGTTTGCCCGGGCAACAAAGCGAGACTCTGTCTCAAAAAAAAAAAGGTGACATCTGTTATTTACATTTAATTCAACTGATAAAATTTGGCAACATACCTGCTACCTCACTTGTATTTTCTATCGACTCCTGTAGCATCTGAAATGTCAAATAATATTATTTATATTGTTTAAGTTCAACGAGAGACTGGATCATGGGACTGATGTGTCACTTACAAAATGTAGCCTTTAATACTTTTAGAGACTAGACCTAACTTGAGGATTGCTTAAATAGAAAAATAATCACATACATAAAATTTGTACATATTTGAAGTTTAGATAGCAGAGAATATCTATGTGTAATGCTGTTTAGATTAATGTGATGAAAAATACAATTAGTATTGGTCTATTGAATATGCATCATTTCAGAAGGGTGATGTTTTCTCTGATTAGTGCAAAGATTAAATAATTCCAGTCATATTTTGCAATGAATGCATTACTTTGTAATTCTTAGAAAAACTCTGCCCTTCATAAAAGTTTAACCAGTTTTTTCACTTTCAGAGACTTTTCCTTAAAATAAAATTTCCTTTCTCTACTGTTTGAAAATTAAAATTTTAAAGTATGTTCTATGCTATCAACTTTTCCTCACAAAATCTTAAATACATACGTGAAGTGGTACTGTTATAATGTGTGAAAACCTATTGGCAAAAGATTAAGTAAAAGTATTATGCTATCTGCATTATGATTAGCATCTCCTTATTTATATGGACACGAAGATTTCAGAACATTATCATAACAAGAAAGGATAACTACAGGTTAGAGCCAGTTTTCAAACTTAGTTTCTGTGGTTCATGATACTCTAGGAACAGAAACAAGGAAAACAATATATAGCTCTTTAATTGTAACTTCGATTTCCTTTCAGAAATTAATATCAATTTTTGAAGCATCTAATTATAGTTCTAGTTATCTACTTAATTAAGAAATGTGTGGGAATATTTCAACTATATCACAAGTGTCCCATCTAAAGGGTTCTTATTTAAATTTTTTGTGTAAAAGGTATTCTCTCCCACAATACCCAGAACAGGATCTGAAATAGTATACTGACCCTAATAAATACTTTTTCGTGATAATGTCATATCCAATTCCTTTATAAATTTTTGACTAACAAGTTGCCCAATATTTTCAGAGACTATTTTCCATACCATTTCTGTGACAGTAACATTACAGGCCAGCCTTACGAAATAAGTAATGTTTCACAGCATTACTAGTCGCCGGGTCTTATAAAAGTGGTAACTCAGCACTAGAGGGAAAAGCCTTCGCTGAATGAATTTTGTGTTACCACTAGTAAACACTGTGTAAGGGTCCGTTGTAACATGACTTGAATTAAGGAACTACTGATGCAATATTATTATCTTTTCCCCCAAAAGCGCTTCTCCTAAATATTTACTTCCTAGGGATAAGAGATTCTATTACTTCTTTATACCCCAGTCACAAGTACTTTCTAAATACATAAATTTTACTCAGATAAATATGAAATACTGTTCTTGACAGGTTGCTTATGTTTGTACTGAAGAAATCTTAATTGCTTACAGAGAGAATACTTTTTTGTATCACAAATTTAAGTAGAGGTTATTTCCTCTCCTAACTCTGAAAGAGCCAATGGCAGAAGCCGGTGCCTCTGTTCCAACCCCGCACCCCTGTCTTGCAGCCTTTCACTGCCCTCGAATGCTTTACCACACAGATGACTGCTGAGGGTAACTGCTTTTGGGAAGGAGACACCAGGTCAGACGTGGAAGCTCAGAGGGAAAAGGGAGAGACCCAGGACACAGGGAGGGAGCTGCTCTGGGAGGGGTGCCCAGAAGCCGAGGGGAGGGTCTGGAGTGTTGTCGGATCTGGTTTTGTCCTGGCCGGTGGGAGGCTGGCACGGTTTTGTCGGTACTGACAAGTGAAAACTGGCACATATTAAATGATGTTTTAAAAGTCCCCTTCATTTTATTCTTACTTTCCCATAAATCATACATTTGCCTCATATTTCCTTTAATAGAAATTCACAGTTGCCCTCAGTTGAATGACTTCAGATAATGAATGGGAAAAGGAGAGAAAAAGTCTTGGTGACATAATCACTGTTCTAGTCAGTTAGGGGAGGGTGCCGTGAATGGCTTTTGAAGAGTGTAGAGCAATAGCTCAGGAGAAACTGAGCACTGCCAGAGGAAACGGTAAATCTTCCTAAACTGCTAAACTTCATTTTATGCATAACACTAAATCAAGAGCTATATTAGCTCCTGTGGAATAAAATACATAAATTACTTTTAGTAAAATGCTTTTCCTTTCTCCATGTTCTGTCTATGTATTTGCAGGCGGAGATTATGTTTCAGATGGTGGAGGTAGTTTGAAGACTAATTTTAATAAAGGCAGCACATCTGCAGCTTCATTTATACTTTTCCTCTTTTAAGTACAAGAAGTAGAGGAAATTATACACAGGCAAACAATGTGCCAGTGAATTTTAGCTAATTAGAAGGATTCTCTCATAAGTGGTAATTTTCAAACTATGTCCCTAAGGGACAAGGAAGTCATAGCTTCAGAGTCCCCAGCCCTCCTTTGGCCAAACAACTCCACTTTTATCTGTTTTATGTAATACTGTTTTGTGCAATTTTTTAAGAAGTTCTATTCTTTGAAAAAAAAATTTAAAAATGTATGAACATCCTTGACTTAGTTCAGTGCCTAATTTTACGTAAGAGGCAACACAGCCTCAGAGAGATTGCAGCTTGCCCGAGGTCACAAAGCCATTTCCCTACAGACCAGGGATGGGCTTTACGTCCTCTTACTGAGCCTGGAGTTCCATGTCAGCTACTTCCTTCATCTTCAGAAAAAAAAAATTGATTTTTAGATATGCATTTTTATGTAAAACTGTCATGTAGCTCAATAATGTTAAGGCGGAAGATATTAAAAATTAGCTTTCTAACTAAATTGTAAGTTCTAAAGTTATAGATACAAATTAAGGAACAGCAACTGATATCATAACTTCATTTAGTAGCAGTCAATATCCCAGAACAAATTTTTTAAACCACAGATCGGGTAACTTTAAGGAGAAAATCTTTCATTGAACCAAGCACGCTGAAATAAAATTCTTCCTTAAAAGGATGATTCCTTTTCACCGAATAAAACCAAAATCAATCAACAAATGAATTATCCATGTTGTGGGTGATTTGTGGCAACATGGAAAACACAAAACAGATTTCTCTTTGCCATCTGGCATACTTCTGTCCGACTTCTCATCATTAGTTGGTATATAACAGAGACATGGGCTTAATTTCAACTATAATTTAAATCCAGGCAGAAAATGAGAGGAAAACCTTCATTTCCCAGGCCTCAGGTTTCCAAGTGAGGAGTTGCACTGTCTCTACCTTCCCTTGAGAGGATGGAAGATTCACCAAATGGATGAATTTGGCCAAAGCACATTGGGTGTGCTTGCTTGAGCTCTGCCTCTCTTCTTTGCAAAGAGGTGTCTGCCCAAGTGACACGAATTCAGATCTGCTGTCATCTCTGCAGTAAGCAGCCTGCTCCTAAGACGGGCGTCAAGCATCTGTTCCCTCCATTCCAGCTGGGTGCGCAGTGCCTGATCTGGGGTGAAGTATTCAGAAGCCCCCGTGGCGGCACATCTGCGCCCCACCCTCCCATTAGTTACCATGAACCAGTGATAAACCCAGGATGCCGATGGCCACCTGTGTCACTCCTGTGTTCTGAGCTCAGAAGGGAAAGAGCAGTGCCGTTCGCTGCCTGTACCACCACAGCCGCAGCGAGAGAGAGAGATGACCACGCAGCACTAACAGACGTGTTTTCTTCCTCCTCGACTGCATAATCTTACTGTGCCTTCTTCAAGACAACCTTCACTATAAAGAAGGGAAGAGTTGGAAGGAAGATTTTAGAAAAAGACTTACGGTGAAATCAATCACAATAGCAAATCCCAACAAATACAAATATAAGGTTCGTTCAAGCAGCATAACTTCCTGCCGGACTACCGTTCAATTACACTTAACATTACAGGTTGAAAAATAATACTACACTCTCTTTTCTGAGTTCAATTTGATGAATACACCCACACATTTCCATAGTTAATACTCTTTTAGTAACTACTGATGCATTTAAATTAAAATTTAATATCATTCTCTATTTTATAAGGAACACTCAGATGTTATAAAAATAAGTATGTGCTCAAACGTCACAGGCTCAAATAAGTTTGCCCATTTAAACCGCTGCAATTCAACATCAAATTGTAAGCAGGTTAATGTATGAAGGAAATTACACTTGTCAGTTTATAAATATTAAATGAATGTATTTAATCACAAAGAAAAGAATTGGGGAATGGTTTGTTGAACAAGGAGCTGAAGGATTCAGTACAAGGACAACATGTAAAGACCTTGTAAAAAAATGAAAAAAGGAAAAGCACTGGAAGAAGTCGAGAGATTACTTGAAATTTTCAAGGAATAAAATGACTGCTTGGCATTTGGCTAAGCAGATAAAATGAAGCGGAGACAGGAGGAATTATACAGAACCTAGAACTGACACAATAAATAAGTCTTTGCTATAACATACTCTGTCTTTGTTTTATGAGTAATTAACATAACTATTAGATAGTTTGATTAGAGTTAAAATTCAGAGGAGACTAGCACTGCCTTGGTGATGCAAACAGGCCTGTTTCAGTTGGGAATACATGTAACTCGGTATCCTGTTGAGACACATGTTCCATCATGTACAAAGTTAGACTCTTAGGAATCTTGCTGTAGCTTTTATGCATCTATATAACCACATTTAGAAAAAGAGTTTCTAAACTGAATGAATATTTGAGAAGTAGAAAAATTACTTAAATAAATCATTAGAAATGTTTGGAAAGTGTAAGTAATGCACCAAAACGGCAAAACCAATCAATCAACGTAAAAATTAGTCTTCCCCTTTAGAGCACTAGAACACACATACTGAGTGACTATTCTGTGCCAAGCATTGTGTTAGTCACACATGTCCTTAACCACTCTTGAACATAAAAAAATTTCAAATCAGATAAGTTTCATCTTTTATAATACTGGAATAAATTTTTAAGATTTAATGATCACAAAAGACTTCTATGTGCAAAAACATCTAACTAGCGGTATATCTATTCAGCCTAATTTTAGTTTCGGTGTTTTATAATAATATAACTGAGTAGCAAACCAAAAAAACACAGAAAATTACTTCTGATATATAAGACAAAGTATCCCAGAATTAAATTAGAATGAGAAGTAAACAGCAAAACATAGTAATCTGTTGTCACTACAACGGTGATAAGTGGCAGGTAAGACTTCACGTGACGGTGGGAGAGGCAATACTGCTAAATGTCACAGACACAGAGAAAACTTGCTCCAGCAACCAGGACAACTGAAATACTTACTAGAGAAATAACGTATTATTATCATTTTCCTCAAAGTTAGAAAAATAAATGCTAAGATAGAACCTCACAGTAGGAATAGTGCAAAATGTTAAAACCTCACCGGTAAAGGAGATGCATACACAAGTCCAGTTTGAATGCCATTTTTAACATTTTGCTTTGTAGAATCATACCTAAAAATCTCTAAGCATCTTGTTGTTTTGTAATGCCCCATCCCAAACCCACCCTTTTCTATCATTTTAGATAGCATGTTATCACCTCCCACAGTCTTATGTGATGCTTTCATAGTGGAAATAATTAAATTTCTAGCAACTCTAGGAGGCACCTTGTTTCTGTAACTCTAAGAATTTTGTAAATGGCAATTGTACAAGGACTCTTTCAGGCATGCTGCAGTGATTATGGAGATATGTCTTTGTATCTTAATAGAATAGTGCTTTTAATCTCTTTTTTTTAAGTCTAACATGATTTGGCAAACCAATGCCCCAGAAGAAAACCATGTATATATTTGTTATACATTTTAAATAAATGATTTTTCAACTTTTCTGGAAATATTAAAAATAAACACCTGTTTACCCACCCTCCCAAAATTAAGGGAAAGTATTTCTTCAAAAACCTTCCCTTGCATTGCATCTACATGTATACACTCTTCCATCATCGTCTTATAAAATGATATATTACCTTGTTTTTCTGATAAGAACTAACAAGAACATTTTATATCATATCGTTCCGAACAATTTAAAGAAGTATTTAACATACATTTTCTTTTTGAACTCAGTAGTTCAATTTTATGACTCTGAAGCACTGTGACCCTGATCATCTCATTTTCTCAGAATAGTAAAACCAAAGGAAGCTAAAAAACGATGGAAAATATCGCCTAGCTAGGATCTTATAATTTAAGTGTTAAAACAATCATTTATTTTGTTCCCTTTTAAGCTGTTGGGCTGCAATGCTAAGAAACCTTAGGTTTTCTCTTATGTGATTCATTAGGACATGAAGCCAAGTAAAGAAACAAGGTTGAGGCCTCATTTAACATGGGCCTGTGCCACTTTTCTCTACATTAAGGAGATCATGAAAACAACATCAAAACTATAAGCCAATCTGTACTGATTGAAAGGGATAGTTCAATAATGATGATACAAGAACACCGCTTCCTATTTATTTTTTTTTCAAACAAATGTTTTGTGGTGTTTGTGTATTGTTTTTTTTAAACAGACAGGGTCTTGCTATGCTGCCCAGGCTGAAGTGCAGTGGCTGGCTATTCACATGTGTAATCATGGCACACTGCAGCCTTGAACTCTTGGGCTCAAGTGATCCTCCTGCCTCAGCCTCCCAAGTATCTGAGACTACAGGCACACACAACTGAGCTTGACTTTTTAAATTTCCCCCCTTGTTGAAAATGGCCAAACATTAGAAAAATATCCTAAACTGGGTCAAGCATAGTTGAACTATTTTTTTTCCTTATAAGCTCTAAAACTGATACAGCTTATCATGATTGAATTCATTTTGAGATCCCCAGAAATGGATTCTCACTGTGAGTGAAATCTCATGGTTGGATTGGAAGGCTCCTGTTATATCACCAGGGGAGATGGAGCCCACGTGTGGCTTTATACGGAAATTGCCTAGGAAGAATCTAATTCATTCTGTTTGATCATATTTGCACTTAAAGTTTCTTAATATCATTGCCATCTTAGTTAACAATCATTCCAGTGATGGCAAAATAGAGAGACATAAGTGAACTTCATTTTAAAAATTTAAATATTTGCTTGATTTAACAGTTTAAAAACTGTCATACAATTGCCTAGCAGTAGACACATTTCACAAAAATTGAGACGAAAATGCCAAGAGTACGATAGCAATTAAGGATGTACTCTTATGTAAAAAAATGACGTAAATTTTAACTTAAATACGGAAATTAATCTGTTTTAGTGTTACAGGTTTTGTTTCACTCATAGAAAGTGTTTATCTTGGATTCCCTTTAATAATAAACATCCATATGTGGTTAAGTATTAGGATGCCCGTCATCGCTTATGATTAGGGGTGGACAACTTGACATGGTGCCAGAAAACTTTAAAAGTGTTAGGAACCGAAGCCAAATGACAATCAGTTAGAAAGTAAGCTGAAGCATCTCAAAGTACACCTGCAGTTATTAGGCAATAATGCTCAATTTCTAGCATTAACTTGAATGCAGCTTTTAAAGGAATTTAAAATGTCAGTTTAGATACATTTAATGGCTAAAGTTAACAAACGGCTATCTCTTGAAAATGAGGGCTCCGGAGACTTAAAAAAAATTTAAACTTCTGTTTCCTTTCTCTCTTAACACAGATAATTATGACCTTTACTTAACATGCATAAGTCAGTTAAACAATTCAGTATTTCAAGGCATTAAAAACAAGAATTATATTAGAAATATGAAACCCAAGGAAAAAAGAAAATGTAATTAATCTTGGTCACATAGTTCACAAGTCTCTCCACTTGAGGCAGGGATCATGACGTTTACCCTTGGTATAAATTTTCTTTTGAGAATGATACTTACCTTAAGATTTCCAGGAAAAGAGGATTGTAGGAGTGGCCTCGAAGTATGAGTGGTGGATAGAGATCCGGTCTTCTCTTTCTTTACAAGAAGGTTGCCCTTGACCTCTCTTAGTGTTTCCTTAGTTCTGTGAAGACTGCAAACACAAATGATTAATATTTCATTTTTCCCTAAGTAATTCCTAAATGACTCACACTTTTTAAAAAATTACTGTAAGAATAAATAAAATTTCCCATCAAACAGTATTTTAACACTGAAAATGAGTCAGATCATGCCTACTGTATGCAATTATAGTTTTTAAATTGTTCTAAAGAAGTATATGTATTTCTAGGGGGATTTCAAACAAATAATTCGAACAAAATCCAGAGGGGAGAGAAATGGCTATCAGTGATGTATGGCCTAACGGGCAACATTTGCTGCCTTCTGCCGTGGCTCTCCTTATCAGATTCTTGAGGATGCCATTAGAAATATTTGTATTGAAAAGGCAACTATATGAGATTATGAATATGTTAATTGGTTTGATAATAATAACCATTTCATATATATAAACATATCAGAACATCATGTTGTATTCCTTAAACACCCCAATACTTAACTACATGGGGATATTTATTATTTAAAGAAACCCAAGATAAATACTTTTTATGAATGAAATAAATCTGTAACACTAAAATAGATTAAGAAATTAAAACGAAAAATTTAGAAATGCTTGTGTTTAGTAAACGAGTTTAGCGATTCAAAAAACCATCCTTCAAAGACATTTTCAAGCATTTGCTTTCACCACCCTTGTGTATTTCGCACATTACCTGGGAAAAATTTAGCATTCGGCAGTGAGGAATAATTCAGAGCAACACATTCTAGGGGAGAATGAGGTAGCCGAGGTGGTGTCAAAGAGAACTAAGGGAGCCTCAAGGGCAATTAGCTCCTAACATGGTTACCAAGGCAGCAGAGAGGGACCCGTCCGTTCTGTCTTCCGCACACCCTCTTAGTCTACCACTTGGTGACTTACATACTCCCTTCATCCTTACGTTAATCGTTTCCTATTTCACAAGTATTCCTTTACATAGGGTGGGCTACTGTAGAGGACAGTTTGGCTCAAGGCGCCCTCTAGTGATAATACCAAAAATCAAAGCCAAGGAAAGAATTTAGTCAGTGCCAGAATGTGCCCAGAGTAGTAGCAATACCTGACTCTTTTGGTTTACGTCGTAACCTTCCAAAAAATATTGATAGTTGAACTTACTGATATTTTTACTTTGGAGAATGCTGAAAAGAAATTTTATAACACTATCACTGTCTAAATTAAAAAGCTTCAAAAATACTTAGCTGAAAGACTAATAGATCAGGTTAGCTACATAAGAATACTAACTAAGGGGGAAAAACCCCACCTAAAACGAAAAAATGGCAGAGAGACATAAACTGCCCTGGACTAACTAAATGAACAAGTAGGTTCATTTACTAACATCATTTTTCAAAATTATATAGTCTAGTTAGCTTTCACTTCCCACTGAGGACTGAAATAAAACCCCTACCCCACTTCAACAGACTATCAGACACTCCGTTGAGCAAATTATCTCAATGTTTTAAACTTCTGGCCACATTTCACTTGCTTCTACCCGCCTCCCTTGCTCACCTTTACCAGATTTTATCACAGGCTGACTTAGAAGAACAAAAGGCCAGAAGACTTCTTTGCTTACTCCATCCTCCCCTTCCACCCTCCTCCCGTTTTTATGGTTTGGACATGACAGCTATTCCAGACCACGAAGAGTTTCTTTTTAATGAATGACTGCCAGCCACGGACTGGTCCTGGCCAGTCTCCTGAGGATGCGCAGTTCATGCACCTGGGCCCTGCATTTCACCTTTTTCCATACAGGACCTATTTATAATGCATTTACACGTTAAGTCTCCACCCCAAAGTGATCACTGGATGTATG
The DNA here is from genome assembly GCA_963575035.1 of Avahi laniger. Lineage (NCBI taxonomy): Eukaryota > Metazoa > Chordata > Mammalia > Primates > Indriidae > Avahi > Avahi laniger. The sequence goes on along the minus strand of CAUYSK010022119.1, from coordinate 1,039 downwards.
TTACATGCATGCAAACCTCATACACATGCGTGTGGGTCTCTTTCATAAATAGTCATAGCTCCTCCTACACCATGTTGAACATGTATACTTGGCCAACCCGCTCAGGGTAAATTCTTGTCTTGCCCCTCCCTCCCTCCAAGTGCCTGTCTTGCTTCCCAGGCCGCCCAGATAGCCAGCCTGCTGGTTGTAACCCTTGATAAGAACTAGTCTCCTTTCTAAATTTACTGACTTTATGAATCTTTTCCAGTCAGTACCACCAATCTCATGAACCTGTCTGACTAAAAATTATACTTTCAAGGCAAATTAAGGAGCTCAATTTATTATCTGGGATTCTATGTTTTGACTTATTTGTTTAGTTTATTGGACGCAGACTTTCTACATTCTACTTCTAGGCAGAGATGCTTATATCTTTCCAATTTGCTTAGCTTAAAGTCTCCTTGAGTTTTCTCTTCGGAAAGGTCTTGAATTGTGCATTTGGGCTGATTTCTTACTGAAGTGATATGATTTTGTCTTAACTCCTCTGAGTCTCATTGTGGTGCCACTTGGGTCTAAAACAAATCAAAAGGATAAATTTTAAAAATAACTATAATATGCATTAATTACTGGATATTTGTTTCCTTTAGTTGTGAGTCAATGATTTAGAGATCGATTTTAAATATGTGAAAATAAAAGGTAAAGGTTAAAATATGTATCATCGGTATCACCTAAATTGATGATTAAATGAGAATTGAATCTGAATTATAAAAAAATTTGAATAATTGTTATGTTAGTATTCATTAATCTGATAGTTCAAAGAACAATAGAATCAATTTAAAATTTGAAAAATTAAACTATGTAATTTACGAACAATTCAAGAATATAGCATAACTCCTTTTTTATATTAATTTTTATTTCAGGGTATTATGAGGGTACAAACATTTTGGTTACATTTTATGACTTTGCCTCACCCACGCAAGGATTAGAGGCATGCCTTTCCCTGCATCCATCAGTTGTGAGTTTACACCCACAACCCCCTAATCCCTGGAGAATATTACTACCA
>CAUYSK010022118.1:0-12679 GCA_963575035.1 Avahi laniger | reverse complement strand
TCTCACTCTGTTGCCCTGGCTAGAGTGAGTGCCATGGCATCAGCCTAGCTCACAGCAACTTCAAACTCCTGGGCTCAAGCCATCCTACTGCCTCAGCCTCTTGAGTAGCTGGGACTACAGGTATGCACCACCATGCCCGGCTAATTTTTTCTGTATATTTTTAGTTGTCCAACTAATTTCTTTATATTTTTTAAGTAGAGATGGGGTCTCACTCTTGCTCAGGCTGGTCTCGAACTCCTCAGCTCAAACGATCTGTCCGCCTCGGCCTCCCAGAGTGCTAGGATTACAGGCATGAGCCAGCACACCCTGCCAAATACTACTAATTTTTGTAGGTTGATTTTGTATCGTACAATTTTACTGAGTTCATTTCTCAAGTCTAACATTCTTTTGGTGGAATCTTTGGGGTTTTCACAATATGAAGTCATACTGTCTGCAAAGAAGGATAAGGTGATTTCTTCCTTTCCAATTTGGATGCCCTTTATTTCTTTCACTCACCTAATTGCTCTACCCAGGACTTCTAGTATTATATTGAATAAAAGTGGTGAAAGTTGGCATCCTTATCTTGTTCCAGATCATAGAAGAAATGCTTTCAATTTTTTCTTGTTCAATATAGTGTTAGCTGTGGGTTAATCATATATGGTCTTTATTATTTTGAGTTATATTCCTTCTATACCCAGTTTGTCAAGGGTTTTTATCATAAAGGGATGTTGAATTTTATCAAATGTTTTTTCAACATCTACCGAAATTATCATATGGTTTTTGTCCTTGATTCTGTTCATGTGATGTTTCACATTTATTGATTTGTATATGTTGAGCCATCTTTGTATCCTTGGGATGAATCCCACTTGATCACAGCGAAATGATCTTTTTAATGTGTTGTCGAATTTGGTTTGCTCATATTTTGTTGAGGATTTTTGCATCTATGTTTATCAGTGATATTGGCCTGTAGTTTTCTTTATTTGTTATATCCTTGTCAGGTTTTGGTATCAGGATAATGCTGGTCTCATAGACTGAGTTTGGAGGTATTCCCTTCTCTTCAAATATTGTTAAGAGTTTAAGTAGAACTAATATTAATTCTTGACATCTTTGGTTGAATTCAACAGTAAAGCCATCAGATCCTGGCTTTTCTTTGATGGGAGACTTTTTATTATGACTGCAATCTCGTAACTTGTTATTGGTTTGTTCAGGTTTTCTGGAAAATCTTTATTTCTTTTTCGTGTTTGAAGGATATTTTTGCAAGATAGAGTATTCTAGGGTTAAAGTTTTTTCCCTCAGCACTTTAAATATTTCATGCCACTCTCTCTTTGCCTGTAAGGTTTCCACTGAGAATTCTGCTGCCAGACCTATCAGAGCTTCTTTGCATGTTTTTTTCCTTTCTTTTTTCTTACTTTCCTTAGGACCTTTTGTTTATCTGTGACCTTTGGGAGCTTGATTATGCCTTGAGGTAGCCTTGTTTGGGTTAAATCTGCGTGGTGGTCTATGACCTTCTCATACCTGAATATTATCTCTGCCTCTAGGTTTGGAAAGTTCTCTTTTTTTGTTTCTTTGAATAAACTTTCTACCCTAATCTCTGTCTTTACTTCCTCTTTAAGGCTAATAACTCTTAGATTTGCTCTTTTGAAGCTGTTTTCTGGATCTTGCAGGCATGCTTCATTCTTAGTTACTCTTTTTTCTTTTTTCTCTTATGACTGTGTATTTTCAAATAGCCTGTATTCCAGCTAATTCTCTTTTCTGCTGGGTCAGTTCTGTGGTTGAGAGACTATAATGCATTTCTGAGTTTATCAATTAGATTCTTAAGCTCTAGAATTTGTGCTTGATTTTTTTTTTTATTTCAATGCCTTTGTTAAATTTCTCTGATATGCTTCTGAATTCCTTCTCTGTGTTGTTTTGAAGTTCACTGAGCTTCTTCAGGACAGCTATTTTGAGTTCTTTGTCTGAAAGGTCACTTGTTTCAATCATTCTGGGATTGATCACTGGTACCTTGTGTAGTTTGTTTGGTGAGGTCACGTCTTCCTATATGTTCTTGATGCTTGTGGAAGTTCATTGATGTCTGGACATGGAAGAGTTAGGTATTTATTTTAATCTTCACGGTCTGGGCTTGTTTGAACCTGTCCTTCTTGAGAAGGCTCAAGATACTCAAACGGAATTGAGTGTTGTGGTCTAAGTCTCTGTTCACTGCAGCTTTATCAACATTTTCTATTTCTTGTAAGTGATCTTCATTGTTTTCATTCTTTTTTCTTTCTCTTCCGACTGTGTATTTTAAAATAGCCTGTCTTCAGGTTCACTAATTTTTTCTTTTGCTTGTCCATTTTGCTGTTGACAGCCTGTAATGAATTTTTTTCAGTTCAGTAAGTTTATTTCTCAGTTCCAAGCTTTGATTTTTAAAAATTATTTCAATTTCTTTGTTAAATTTATCTGGTAAATTCCTGACTTGCTTTTCTGTGATATCTTAGAGTCATTGAATTTCCTTAAAACTGCCATTTTGAATTCTTGGTCAGAGAGCTCACATATCACTGTGTTGTTAAGAACATTAATTGGTTCCTTCATTTATCCCTTTGTGGAGGTCATGTTGTTTCTTGTGGATGTATAATACATCTATGAGACCTTTGCATTGAAAGATTAATTATTTCTTCGAGTCTTCTTTGTCTGGTTTGTTTTGGATTTTATTGGATATATTAGCTTAGAAATTCTTTGTAATTTACCTTTTAATTTCCTATCTTTTAAGAACATTTTCTGCTTGGTTGCTGCCTCTTTTTCAGCACTGGATGACAATGTAACCCAAATTTGCCTTGGTTCTAGTTAAACATCAGAGCACTGCTTGTCCTGAATAGGGGAGATTCCAAAGAGATTATCTCAACAGTATGGGAAGGCTGGCTAGGGGTTCGTTCCCATGGCACCTGTGGAACACACCTCCTACAGTGTGTTGCTGCTGAAAAGTTACTCTGATTTGGTGTCTCCTTTGGCAGAATTATAGAGCAGAGTTTCCAGGGGTGAGCAGTGAGTTTTTACTTTTGAGTGTTTTTACACTGGTGTGTATTGACCATCATTTTTGGTGTTTAGAGCACTTTTGAGCATTTTTTACAGGGCAGGTCTAGTGGTGACAAATTCCCTTAGTGTTTGCTTGTTTGGTAAGATTTTATTTCCCCTTCATTTATGAAACTTAGTTTTGCAAGATATAGAATTCTTGTTTGACAGTTATTTTGTTTAAGAAGACTACAGATGAGACCCCAATCTCTTTTGGTTTATAAGATTTCTGTTGAGAAGTCTGCTGCTAGTCTGGTGGGCTTTGCTTTGTAAGTTACTTGATGCTTTCATCTCGTAGCTGGTTGGATTTTCTCCTTCACTTTGACTTTGGCCAGTCTGTTGACTATGTACTTTGGTGGTGTCCTATTTGCATTGATTCTTCCAGGAAGTCATTGACCTTCTTGTATCTGGATGTCTAAATCTCTAGCAAGAGCAGGAAAGTTTTCTTGCACTATTCCCAGAAATAGATTTTCCATGCTTTTTGCTTTTTCTTCTCCATCAGGGATACCTATGATTCTTAGGCATTTGACACAATCCCATATTTCTCAGAGATTTTGTTCATTTATTCTTCTTCTTCTTTTTTTTTTTTTTTTGGACTGATTGGGTTAATTTGAAAGCCTTGTCTTGAAATTCTGAAATTTTTTTCTTTTGCTTGATTTAGTCTGTTGCTAAGACTTTCCACTGTATTTTGAAATTCCCTAAATGACTCTTTTATTTCCAGAAGTTCTGTTAATATTTTGTTTTTAAATTACCTATTTCTTTAGTGACTTTTTCATTCATATCCTGAATTATTGTTTTTGGTTTCTTGTGTTGGTTTTCAACTTTCTCATCAATCCGATTGAGCTTACTTATAACCCATATTTTGAATTCCATATCTGACATCTCAAAAATTTCCTTTTGGTTGGAGTCCATTGCTGAAGAGTTAGTGCAATCCTTTGAGAGTGTTGAGAGAGCCTGTTTTTTCATATTGCCAGAGTTCCTATGCTGGTTCCTTCTCATATGGAACCTCTGCCCTGAGCTCAAAACAGATAGCTTTGTGTTTCACCTGTTTTTCCCTGCTGAGAACTCTGCTACTCAGTGTAGAGAGGGGGAGGTACACTGCCTTTTGGCTCATGCAGGTAAATACTGACTGTGGTGCTGGCAATTTGGGTCAGTTGGACCTCAGACCCCTGGGAGAGTGTTCAGGTGCCAGTGGTCAAGGACTAGATTTAGGTAGTCCCTAAATCTCAGTGCCGTGGAAGGCGTGCTTGAGTCCTGGTGGGGGGACCACACCGAGACTGGGTGGGCAAACTTTCCCTCAGACCTCCCCGAGTTCAGACACTGCTTGTCATTGTGAGAGGTGGGGTGATCTCCTGTCTGGAAGAATGCTCAGGCAGGAGAAGGGCGGATGCACTGTGAGGTTGTGACAGGAGGTGTAGACACACATGGGAACACACATGCTGCTCAAACCTCCTTCTCTTGGCAGTGACAGTGGTCTCTGTCCTTCAGGAGCACAAAAGTACCCAGATTCCCAGTTCCCACCCTGACCCAGCTGCAGCAGAGATGGTGGGGGCAGCTCAACCCATTGTATGCAGAGCTACAAGACTGGCTGTGAGATGTGACAGAAATGCTCTAGCAGTGGGAGGTGTGGTTGTCTCAGGAACTTGCCTCTAGGGAAGATAGGTTCCTCCCAGAAGAGGCAGGCAGTTCGGGGAGAAGATTGCTAGACCCACTCTCCCTCAGGGGAGTTGGTAGCTTTAGTCCTTGGGGAACACAAAAGTGGCTTTTTAAAGGGACGGGAGTGTGCCCCAAGCTCTGTGGAATAATCCTGGGTATGATAGGTGCTTTGTCAGAGGTAGGGCAGTTACTGACTGCCAAGTGTCCTGGCTTAATCTTCTTTGTGGAACTCTCATCAGTCAGGGCTGAGGATGGTAAGTCTTGCATCCTCTCTTTGTCTCTGCCTGTCCTCAGGGATATTTCTCCCTTTAGGCATTCGTGATGCTTTCTTATGTGTGGAGCCAGGCAGATTGAGGGAAGGGGCACCATGGATATGGAAGTCTGATTCTCTTACTGTCCGCTTGGAGTTTTTTCACTTTTCTGTGGCCTTGGGGACTGTCTCATCTTCCTATTTGAGTTTTGGGGTATTGCTGGTATGAATCTTGGCCCTGTTTATTTGTTTTTGTGGGAGGGAGTGAAGCCAGCTCACTTCTACACTGACATTTTCGAACTGGAAGTTTGCCAACCTTTTAACATTGTTAATTGCCTTATAGAATTTGTTTTTTCTTTGTGAGGTCTTATGTGTCAATATTTTCCTTTATTTCTTACTTTTGCATTTTTACACTCAGAATGGCCTTCCATCCATGATTTAAATATATTTTCTCATAATTTATTTTAATAGTCATAGTTTATTTCTCTATAGCCTCTTAATCTATTTAGATTGTTTTTAAATATGGTATGAAGTGTGTGCATGGAGGGTAAAGGATTAATTTAATATTTTTCTAAGAAATCTACATTTATGAAATAGTTCTGCCTTTTCTACTTATTTGAAATGAATCACTAATGTAAACTAAATTCCCACCATACATGGATTTGTTTCTAGATGATCTATTCCCTTTCATTGATGTATTTTTCTTTTCTGCCCCATTAGAACAAACATAATTGCTATAGCAGTTATAATCTGTTTTTTTTTTTTTGGAGATAAGAGTCTCGCTCTGTTGCCTGGGCTACAGTGCCATGGCATCAGCCTAGCTCGCAGCAACCTCAAACTCCTGGTCTCAAGCAATCCTAGTGCCTCAGCCTCCCGAGTAGCTGGGACTACAGGCATGTGCCACCAGCCCAGCTAATTTTTTCTATATATTTTTGTTGTCCAGTTAATTTTTTTCTATTTTTAGTAGAGACAGGGTTTCACTTTTGCTCAGGCTGGTCTCAAACTCCTGACCTCGAGCAACATGCCCCACGCCACCCACCGGCCTTGGCTTCCCAGAGTGCTAGAATTACAGGCGTGAGCCACCACGCCTGGCCCATAATCTTTTTATATTTAGAAGTGCAAGTACCATGTCCTTTCTTCACTGTCTCTTAAAAATTGTTATTGGCCATTCTTCCAAACACTCTTTTTTATATGAATTTTAAAATCATCTTTGCAATTTCGTTATAAAAATGATACTTAGGATTTTGATTATCCATTGAATTTATAATTAATTGGGGGAGAACTGACACATTTATGTGTTCGTTCTTATTCTAGTGTTTTATGTAATTGAGTGGAGTTTTGTAACATCATAGTATATCATAGTAATTCACAACAAGACAGAAGAACTGGGCTAAATTTATGATTCTAGCATTTGTGTTATCAAAAGGATATTTAATTTCACAGAACCTCAGTTTATTCATTTGAAAATGATAATACTAGTATTATTTCACAGAGTTGTTGAGAATAAGAGATATATGACATGAAAAATATTTAAAACACTGTCTGGCATATAATATGTGCTCTAATTGTGAGCTATTTTTTCCTCATATATGTCTTGTACCTTTCTTGTTAGGTATATATTAATATTTAGGTATTTTATGACTCTGGGCATTCTAATAGGATTTTTTTCCCTCTCCATTGCTTTTCTAATTATTTGTTACTGTGTAGCATGGAAAGCCATTGATTTTGGTTGTTGATTTTATATCTGACTACTTAGTAAACTCTTTTGTCCTAATAGTTTTCAGTTAGATTTTCTATATAGTCTTATAATTTGCAAATAGTGATGATTTTGTGTCTTCCTATTACCTATACTTTTTTTTTCTTGTTTTAATTAATTGGCTAGTTAAATAGAAGTGGTAATGGAAGGTATGTTTCTTTGCTTTATTTTTGTCTTAATGACATTCTTTTATGTCTGACTAAATTTTATATGATATTCGTTCTAGTTCTTATTCTTTTTAATTAATGGCTTTTGTGAAGTTGAGAAACATATTTCTAGTTTACAGAGTGCATCTTATTTATTTTTCATGTGACAATATGAGGGTTAAATTTTAGTGCCTTTTGCCATCCGTTTAGGTGATTTAGTTATTTTTTTTATCCTTTAATTTGTCAAAATAGTATATTCTTACAATAGAGTTGATGTTGAATCATCCTTGCATTCTTCAGATAAACCTAACAAGATTGTGATATATTATTCTTTTATATCTCTGTGTTCATTTTGCTAGTATTTAAATTTTTTGCTTATGTTTGTATGTGAGATTGGCTATAATTATGCTTTTATTATCATTTCCTTAATATTGCTATATAAATTATGGTAGCCTCACAGAATGAGTTGAGAATTTTTTTGCCTATTTCTATGATTTGGAAGAGTTTATATTAAATGAGTCTTTTGTTTGCCAGTAGTTTTGGTAGAACTTCCCTGAAAAATCATACTTTTTTCATTACTTTCATTACTTTTAATTGTGCTATAACTGTTTATTCAGATTTTGGAATTCTTTTGGCTTAAATTTGTCATTTATAATTTTTTAATAAAAAATTCATTTTATTTAGATTTTCCAATTTGTTACATGGAATTGTTATAAAATTTATGTTTTCCTCTGCTCCTATAGTTTTTGTTCAGTTTTTCTTCTTACAATGTGTATTTTGCCTTATATTTTTCTTGACTAGAGAAATTTAATTGTTTCAATTGTCTTAAAAATAAAATAGTTATGGATTCTTTTTATTAAGTCTACTGGTATTATTTTCATTTTATATTTCTTTATTTTCTTATATCTTCTTTGGGTTTGTTTATTATTTGTTTTCTTTTTTGTTCAGCTAATTTCTATTTTTTTTTTTTTTAAATAGAGACAGGGTCTTGCTCTTGCTCAGACTGGTATCAAATTCCTGACCTTGACTAGTTCTGTTCATAGGTCTTATCTTTTTCTAATTCTTCATGCTGAGCACTTAGAGGACTCTTCTAACTTGCTTATTTCATTTGGCTCTGTCTTCAAGATAGATCCAGATTGAAACACTTAGCACCTCTACTGCTATAATTCTAGTCCACCTGGATTATTACAGTAGTCCTCCCACTAGTCCAGTATTCTGCCTAATTTAACCCTTGGCCTTCTAGAAACTATTTCACCCTTGCCCCTCAGCAGTTGCTAGAACAAACTTTAAAAAACTCTCCGTACAAAATTCTCCAGTGACTTTCCATTTCACTCGGAGAGAAAGCCTGAGCATTTACAGTGTTCTGCAGCAGGCTGTGTCATACTGTTACCTATGATCTCTCAGACCACCTTACTCTCCTCTCACTCCTCTCTAGACTCACAGGCCTCTTTAATAGTCTTCCCTGGATTCAGCAGGAGACTAATATGTATTCTCAGCCCACCAACCTGATTCTATCATTGTCTTCATTTTTTAAAAAAATTCCTTTACTTAATGGCTTGGTCTATCAGCAGTGACATTAGGGCTAGTTGGATGGCTGGGAGATGTTGGCTGTCTAATGCCATATGGTTTCTTCTGTGTGTAGTGAGGCACATACAGAATTAGAAAACATGGGCGCTAGATCCTTGGATCCTTGAATCTAGTTCTGTGGGAGCAAACAGAAGAGAACAGAATCCTAAAGCTTATATAACATCAAGTGGTTTGAGTTCTGTTGGGAGAGCTTTTATTCTAGTGGTAAGTTATGTTCTCATCTATAAAACGAGACTACAGCATCATCTACTTCTTATGATTTCTGTAGAATTAGAATAAGCACAGAACTTGTCACATGGAAAATCTCAGTACATTTTAGTTTGCCCCTGCCCCTTCTACTTTTTCCTACAACACCTCTTTTTAGCACTTACTGTCATGCTCTGGAACTAATTCAGTGTCTGGTACATAACAAGTAACAAATGTATTAAATTTAGGTAAACTGAATTGAATGCCAATGTCTAGGTGATTTTCTATGGGAAATACTTTCATTGGAAGGTGCTTGGACTCTCAGTGGCGTTTCCACTGTCCTCCATCCCTGAAGATCATCGGGGATCTTCATTAGGGTGAGAAAGGGAATTTTTAAAAAATTGTAGAGTGCTTTGCTTTTGTTACCTTTGAAATCTCCCTTGAATTCCAAACTGCAAAGGCCTGATCACCCTACAGCATTTTTCTTAATTCCCTCTCTGGAGGTCAGGACCATGTGTCCATTTCACTTGGTCTGCCGTGCGTATGATTTCCTTGTGCTCACATTGCTTTCAGTGACTTACTATCTTCTAAAAATTATAAATATTGTACACACTTAACTTTGTAAGAAACTGGAAGAAAACACAGACCCTAGTGAAAAAGACATGCCATGGAATTGGCTGTCATCAAAGGGACCTGCCATATCCCTGAAATCCACCATGGCTCAGAATCTTGGGCAGCTAGAGAAACTCATCTAAAAAAAAGCTCTGAGAATGATGATGTAATACAGAGTAATAGAGTTGAAATTTTGTGCTAAGTAATGTTTTGAAATTAGGTGCCACGTTGGCAGCGTGTTTCTAAATTGGCAGCCATTGGGCAGCATTCCGTAATGTCTCTAGTTTAAGTCTTAACTGAGCTGGCTGGGAGCACATCAAAAGTAACAACTTGAAATTGTTCTAATATACTGCTTGGCATACCATGATTGTCACAAAAGAAGCACTTTCATTACTTTGTGTAGTGTATAACTTTTCTTTCAAATTACCTCTTCGAGTTGACATTTCTCTTAGGTATAATCTACCCTAACATTAAATTTGCTTAGCCCCTTCAAAGTTGAGAATTTAAACTAGTTAAAAATCTTTGTGAACTTCTTTATGTTCAAGATAATATAAACTTTGTTAATTTAATCTTGAAGAAGTCTTCAGAGATTTTTTAAGGACTTGAGCAATAAACATAGAAAACAATTGTGGTTATAATATATAATATTTTGTGAATAAAAATATGACACTTCTGAGATATTGCAAAAGGAACCTAGTTCAGTCTGGAGTTTAGAGTCATTCTCTCAGTGCTGGACCTTATAAGTGTAGCTCAGTTATTGGGCTGGATGGCAGACTGTTGTCTGTGTGCCCAATGTGAATAACGTAGGGGTTGTATTTCTTGGCTAGTGTTCTAGGTCCGAATACCTGTGAAAGACTGTTCTCCTCTCCTCTTTCAGGCAACCTGCCTTACATATCACCCTGTCCACTAGATCTGCCAGGCAATGGTTTCCAAACCTGGCAGAGTTAAAGGAATCACTGGGTAGCTTTAAAAACTTCACATTTCCGGACTCTAGCCACAGAGAATTTGAATCAGTGGATAAGGAGATACGGCCTTGGCCATGGAGCCCTACTTCTTGAACCCTCTCCTGCCCTTAACACAGTTTGACGATACACTGCACATGGAGCAATGTTTAAAACAGCAGTAGAATAGTGTGGACAAATTAGGGGAAGGAAGAGGCCAAACAAAGGGCACAGCCACAGCTAGAGGCTAACTTAGCAACTTTTAAGCATGCCCAATGCTGAGCCTGGGACAAACGCATTGATTCTGGTTCCATCGCCTTCTGTTATTCTCCACAAACTACAAAGTCAGTTTCTGCCTTAAAGTCCTCTTCTCTTTCCCCACATCTGTCATGTGACTCTGTGTGTGTGTGTGTGTGTGTGTGTGTGTGTGTTCGGAACTTTGCTTTCTTCAGTTTCTTATCACAACCAGTTAAATAGAAAGAGAGAGAGAAAGATAGAGATTTGGACACTTCTGGCAAAGTGTAAGGAGACAGAGAAGAAAGACATTTAGAAGGAAACAAGAAGAAAAACTCCTAAAGAATAATATATAGGAAGCGGTTCTTACTGAATGGAGAACAATAGTATTTTTTTCTTTGATCTCCAGAAGATACCTGACTACTTAGCATGTTGTATCTTAATTTGCCAAGTGAATGGCTTTATTTATAGAGACTGATAGCATTGTCATTGAAGATAATCTGTCATTAAAAAGGCCTTCTATGTAGGGAACACCCTCTGTTGCTCATTCTAAATTAAGCCAGGGAAGTTCTGAATGATTGTCATTAATTCAACAAATATTTATTGGTGAGGATATGAGCCTCATGGTATTTACAGCCCGATGGGCATACTGATGAATAAGCAGGCAGTGCCAGCACAGAGTGGCAAGTGCTGTGATGAGGAGGTGCAGAAGGAGCTGAGCATGGAAAAGAGGCTTCACCACTCTTGGAGAGTGAGGTAAGACTTCCAGAGGAAGTGAGATCTCAAGGTTGCATCCTGAAAGGTGAAAAGGAGCTCACCAAGAGTGGCTGAGGAATTGAATATGCTGAGGCTGGGGGATAAGAAAGCATGACCTTATGTCTAGAGAACTGAGAGTGATTCTAAAGGACTAGGCTGAAGCTGACAGGGATGAGGCTGGAAGAGTTAAGAGGGAGTCAGATCGTGAAGGATCTTATGAACCATATAGAGCAGTTTGAAATTTACAACGGGGCAGTGCATTTCATATATGATTTTTATAGTTACTCCTCTTTGTCTTCTTTCTATTGCAGGCATCACAAATAAGAAGTATTACCATTCTGTTTGTCACAAATAAACAGGAGCTTGCAAAAGTAGGCATGTGAATAGAAAAGAGTTAACATAGCAGGTGTCTATCCTTAGAAAGGCTTGCTTGCAAGGTTGGTCCATGGCTAGCTTTTGGGAACATGGCTGGTAAACAGTTCCCTATACTGATATAAGACTTCTCCTAACTGATAAGGGTGGTTTGCTATGTCTAGAGTCTAGACTTTGCAAACAATATGGCTTATGCTGAAAACCTACTTTCCTCCTGGGACTCTGGAACTTTGATACGTGCTAGGCAGGAGGTGCCTGTGCGACCAGCTCCCAACAGAAAGCTTGGATGCTGAGTCTCTAATGAGCTTTCCTAGACAGAAACATCATGCACATGTTGTTGCATTTTCATAGCTAAGGGAGGAGTGTGCTCTGTGTGACTCTCCATGAGAGACAGAGAACATAAGAAAACCAGCAGATCAATTCCTCCAGACTCTACCTGTATTTTCCCCTTAGGAGCCACTATCTATCCTTGGTTCAACACTGTAATACATTTTTGCCATGAGTACAATTATGTGCTAAGGCCCATGAGTCCTTCCAGTGAGTCTCCTACCGTAGAGGAGATTTTGAGGATCCCTACCATGCATGCTATGCATATTTATGTATAAATAGTTATTGAATGAGTGAACAAACAAGCTCTCAAAAGGTAGAAATATTAGTGTTCGTGTGTGTGTGTGTGTGTGTGTATATATATATATATAAAAATATTAATATAGGTATTTATATGCATTTTTTAACCAAAATTTATTTAATTGATTTGATCTCTCGCCATATTTCCTGAATTCTCAAACTTGGCTCTGAATTACTTTTGACTTTTACTATTGAATGATAGAGATGTGTCCTCTTTGAGGAGAGTCAAAAGAAAGAGCTACTAGCTCTAAGGGCAGTTTCCAGTCAGTAGATCCAGAAATAATTTAAATAATGGCAAGCATCCCAAGGTAACTTTTTTCTTTTTCTTTTAACAGGTGAGGACATACTTAACTGTGCAGCTTCTGGTATACTAAAAACAAACACGTTACTGTAGTATGTCATCCTAATGCAGACAGCCTATCTTGTTATATTAAAAATCCATTAGTATTATGTTTATGGAATTATAGTGATGGACTAGATTCTTTTATATAATTTATATTGGGAAAATTCTATGGGAGACTTGCTTTAAAAG
>CAUYSK010022117.1:0-20497 GCA_963575035.1 Avahi laniger | reverse complement strand
TAAAGGCTCAGAGATGTCAAAAATCAAAAAAGAGAATGAAGTCAGTAAAGAGCTGCTGCCTTTATTGTCTTTTGTGATTTTTGGCATGTCTCTGGGCCTCTGTCTTTCATCTGGAAAGTGAGATGTTCTCTTAGATACATTCTGAGCCTGAACTACTATGTAGGGGCCTGGCCTGTTTCTAAACAGGTATGTAGCATCTGTGCTTACTTCTTCCAAGATATGTGATGAAGTGACCTGCCCAGAGGAGGCCAGTGTTGGGCAGGTGGGCTGTCTATTTGGGATTCAGAAGCATAAGGCCTTCTGCATTTTAACCCACCTCTTTTCTAACTGGAAGTCCTTTGAAAAATGTAATCATCGCCATCATTTATTGTAGCTGCTATTAACTGTCACAATCACTGAGTATTATAATAGGCCACCAGGAGAGTTGGTAGGAGGGAGATGATTTATAACACATCAAGTGCATCATTTATTAAGACTATCATAACCCTGAAATTACAGTGCGCTGCCCTGCTTGTATTTACCTCGTGGCAAACAGCGGTTCCGGTTGGGAGCTCCCATGTTTCGTGCCCTGGTGCTTTGAAATGCGAGGAGGTGACACTGTTGCTACAGGTAGACAGTGATGTATAAGGAAAGATCCCACCAGCCAGCCAAGCAAGCCGCTTCGAATGAGCTCCTCCAGATTACGGAAGTCAGAGGAAACCAGACAGAAACCTCCACGAGACGGGAGGGGTCCTCTGAGGCCATTCCAGCAATAATTAAGATGAATAATATTCAGATAATTTGGGGGAGTCTCTGCCTTTTCCCTGCTTGATTTTGGTGGCAAAGGACACAAAGCACAGTGGGAAGAAGGTGATGGAAAAGTGCCCAGATTTTATTTTGGTTAACTGCTGGCAATTCCCAAATTGCAAAAAAGAAAGTTTTAAGCTTTAGTGTGTCTTACGAGAGACAGTCACTAGATAAATAATACTGTCAACCTGAGTCTTAGATTTCATGGAAGTGGCTAAGGATGTTGCATGTCTGGAGTAATTCACTTTCTGGTTGCAAAAAGCAAATCATACTGTAAGTGTAAGATTTTTCTTTAATTTAATAGACTTTATTTTTTTAAGCAGTTTTAGGTTCATAGCAACATCAGGCAGGAGGTACAGATTGTATGCTGCCTTCCACACACGCAGCAGCCAGCCCCACTGTCCACATCCGTGCACCGATACTGACTCATCAGTATCACCCGAAGACTGTAGATGACATTGGGGTTCACTCCCGGTGTTGTGCCCTCTGTGGTTTGGGCAGATGCTTGCTGGCATTTGTGCACCCTTGCAGTAACACAGGGCCGTTCCACTGCCCTAAACAGCCCCCCGGCTGCACCTGCCCACCCCCCCTGCCCCCAGGCCTTGATTACCACTGAGAGTTTTACTGCCCTCTTAGTTCTGCCTTTTCCAGAATGTCATACAGTTGGAATCATACAGTATGTATCTTTATATTGGCTTTTTTTTTTACTTAGTAATACAACTTAAGTTTTCTCCAAGCCTTTTCATGACTTGCTGGCCCATTTCTTTTTAGCACTGAATATTAATATTGCATTGTCTGGATGTACCACAGTTTATCTGCTCATTTACCTACTGAGGAACATCCTAATTATAGATAGAGCTTCTATAAACATCCATGTAAGTGTGGGTTTTTATAGTGCATTTATTTATTCAAAAATGTGCCGGGCAGCATTTCCAAGAGCTCCCCAGACGCTCCCAGGTTGCATTCCTGAGCCGTCACCCTGGTCAAAGTCTAAAGGGATTTCTCCATAAGCTGCTGCTGATCTGTGGGAAAAACAGTTGGGATTCAAAATGAATTATCAAATTAAAACTGCATTTATAACAGCAATTATTTGCTCCTAATTCAGAAGCTTTTAAAGGGAAGCCCTTCATGTTTACATAATGCGCAACACAGCAGTCACTTTGTCATATGCTACGGACGATGCAGAGCAATTCTGGGTAAGAATGTGCCAAAAAAGCCTACGTACCAGTAGAACCGTCAACCAAGAACTAATTTTTATAAGCGTGAGCTTACGGGTTTCCCAGAGATAATTCGACAATATTCGAAGCAACCGAACATACAGAATCTGGATCTTTATCCTGGGGATTTTAAATGAGTTTTCCCAAGAGTCTGACATAACTTAATAGAAAAACTTTCTCTCCACCCGCATTGCTTCTCCTTTTACCCCACTCTCTCCTGGTCTGATTTCTCTGGTCAGTGCTGTTTTTGCTGCAATATTAACTCCCTGCGGTACAAAACTTTGATGACAATGTTATTAATTAAGTTCATATTTAGGCAGATGAAAGAGTAATTATTAATACTGCTATTTGCATTTGAGAGGATGTACACTTTGTCTCCTTGTTCTTATAAACCGGAGCAGGTTATGTGTCAGTTATTAACAGCAGGTGATGGAGAGCCACATGCAGTCATGTGACTGGCGCCGGTCCCTTCCCTTTAATCACAGCATCTGACACGGAGTGTGCGCCGCCCGGTCCCCTGTCACGTTGGATGTGGATGATGGATTGTACTTCAGATGAGCTTTCGGTGGGTGCTCATTGTACATGCAGTTTGAGTAGCTCGTACTCTCAGCTGTTCGTAAAATGCTTATAATTAGAAGTCAGCAGGTGCTAATTTGTAGCTTAAAATTATCCCAGATATTGATCGCTTCTATACACATGGAATTTTGAGGTGTTGGAAATATCCATTTCCCTTGTAATCATTATCCAGTACTTTAAACAAATTCTTATCAATAAGATGTGCATTAAGGCATTTTCCACTGTGAAGCAAGTGATTCTTGTACAGAGAGGACTTTATCCTCTACAGGTGGGTTTTGTAAGGAGCTTTGTTCCTGAATAACAATCCTCTTGATTTTAGGAAGTTCTAAGTAAAACAGGGCAGCAAATTGAAAAATCGAACACTTTTAATCTGCCAGAATTGGGTTCCCACTTTGGTGCCAGCTATTCCCAGCCCCATAGCGGTGCGTGAATTACCTGCACTGCTTGTTGCGTTTCTTTTATGTAAATTGAAGACATCAGGGCCCTTGTGAGAACTGCCTGGACCGTGTGCCGTCTACCGAGCACTGTGCTTGCCTGCGATTCGCTGTCTTTACCGTCATCATTACTCTGTTCGTGTGGCGCTCTGCACGGTGCCCCATTTGGAGATGTGCAGGGTGGCAAGTGACAGCTCTCACAGTGTCCTGCTCTTGTTGCTCTTGTATAAAGCCCATCTGTTGAATCCCAGACCTAGAGCTGTCCGTGTGAAACAGAGAACCGCAGCCTGCTTGGGTTTAACCCATTGGTTTTCGATATTCATGAGATGAAGAAATGAAGGAAAACTTCTCTGATGCGTCTGACTTTGGATGGTGCGAGTGGGTCTAGATCTCAGCTCGTGGAGATGGTAGCCCTTAGCCAACATGTGTTGATCTCGTGATATGGGGGTCCTCAAACATGAGAGGTGCTGCGCGCACTAAATGCACACCAGATCTTGAAGACTCGGTATGCAGACAAGAATGTAAGATATCTCATTAATTATTTTTTGTAACAAATGCCAGTCAACATCATATCTTTGACACGTTTGAGTAAGTAAAATATATTATTAAAATCAATCTCACCTTTTTGCTTTGTTAATGTGGCTTCTCAACTTTAAAATTTTATAGGCGGTTGATGTTCTATTTCTGTTGGACAGGCTTAGTCGAGAGCGACATAGAAAGACTGAAGCTATTGCATTTTTTGTTTGTTTATTAAATTTTGTAGAATTTAGTATAGAAATTACTTGTGTAATACTTACCAGAGCAACTAGCCAGCCATCTAATATAATGTTTTATTTTCATTTTTAAAAAATTAGGTGTTTTGGATTCCTTCTTTTAGAATCTTACAGAAAGTCTAATATCTTTTATCCACTGAGAGAAACACATACATTGAAATGTTGGTTTATCCTGTTCGGAGGTTTGTGGATCCTTCGCCTAACACTGTAGCCCTCCCACGGACCCCCGGTGTCCAGGGAGTCTGGAGGTCTCCTCCCTCCAGAGATAAGTGCACTACACCAGCAGCAGTGTTTCCTCGACCCCACAAACACAATCCTGCGCAGAGACCTTGTGTCGGCTCCTCTACCTGCCTGGCGCCCCTAAAATCTAGTCTACCGTGATACAGGACAGATAGTAGCACTTCCCAAAATACAATCTGCTCCCCAAAATTTCCTTAGGTTAAGCGGGGCCTTTTGGCTTCTTCAGGTCAGGGCTTGAGGGCAGATTAAAGTGTGTCTCCTTGGGACCGTGTAGATGCCTCTCACCTGCTCTGGTATCCTCAGAGGCTCAGAGTCGCGGCCTCAGTAGACTGGGTGCCCGAGTAACTCTGTAGACAGAAATGCTCTCAGTGTTCCGGAGAGCTGGCTTGAGTGTGAAGTGAGCTTATTTTGTACTAAGACCCAGAAAGCTGTGGTTGGTTTTGCCGTGGGAGAGCCAAGCCTCGGCTACAGTGGCAGGTAAACCCCCCACGGGGGCAGAAGCTACGTTCCACCTGCTGTTCTATGTTATGCTGTATATAACCCTCATCGCCTGCTAATCCTCCGTAATTTACTTATTTATCATGTTTATTTTTTATTGTCATCTGTTCCTGTTAGAAAGTAAGCTTTATGAAGACTAGAACCATCCTTAACACAAAGTAGTACTTAATAAGTATTTATTGAATTAATGAATGAATAAATAATGAGTTTAACCAATATTCATGTTCTCTCCCAAAAATGCTTTCCGTAAAACAGTGTTTTCATTCCTAGTTGTATTCCTGAGGTTCACGTAAACTCAGTATAAGAAAGCATTTCGAAAGCATGACAGAATTAAAGTGAAGTCATGAAAACAATGAAATGAGGTTAAAATTAAAATTCTAACCTTATAATTAAATATGGCCCTCGATCAATACTTAGAGTTCCCTTTGACAGTATGTGAGCCTCGGATGCCCTTGGCAAACTGTAGGATGTATATCACCCACGCAGTGGATGTTCTTTTTGCAGTCATACATTATTAGTGATTCTGCATTATATCTGGGGAGTTAAGAGCACATTAAAACACTCACTTGCTGTCTTTACTTTAAATTTCATTGCCATCTTTAGTTGAAATTAGGCCCTTAGCATTTCTATAATGTAGTTTTTAATTGAATTGCTTTTTTTTATGTGAAAGTGTTCTATTATGATCAGATTGGCAGCAGCTATGAGCAAACATGTTTAAACTACTGTTCTGTAATTCTCACCCACTGCGGGATTGAGCTTAATGGGTGCAAAAGAGAAAAATATATACCTAAAAATGAAAGTCTAAACACTTAGAAACTTTGATCTCAAGGAAACGTTTAAACACATCCTTCTGAAGGTCATCAAACGGCTAACGGTGCCCAGGAAACTGAAAGGCGAACTGTGCTTTTCCTCGGGCGCTGACCTAGTTACTCTTGGGACTGCTGCTGGCTATTGTGTGAAACCATCTAGAAATGTTGTTTGTTTACTCTTCTTTGGCTCAATTCTTTCGTAAGTATGGCAATCCAGGCTAATTCCAGGGTAATATTCTGATTCAAAATGTTCTCATGTAATGATTTGATTAATTCATTTATTAATAATTCAACAGAAAAGTAGCTTTTTAGAAAAGTCACAAAATCAGGGTATGGGATGGTGGCACTCAACTCATGAAAACAAGAAGAACTGAGTAGAGTCAAATAAATTTACTCGGCACGTCCTGTGTGTGTGTGTGTGTGTGTGTGTGTAGTAGTGGTACTTTGTGCGTTCTGCTGTAGTAGGCGCTTAATCTAAAGAAACAGAAATGGATAAACATCATCCTTGGCACTTGGGTACTTAGAACCCAAAAGGAAAGATGGGTACACACACACACACACACACACACACACACACTGTGCCCCTAGAGAATTAACTAAATCCCAAATAAAATTATGGATAATAAGTGCTGAAGTTGGGAGACCACATCAGTGCACCCGGGCTGTGTGGATCAGGCCATCCACTGCTTGTGTTCTTGAAGGAGGGGGGATAGCAGTGGCTGAGGAAGCCCGCACGGCCAGGTGGGGCGGGGCCAGACAGGTGCGAAGACAGAGCTCCACGTGCCCCAGCGGCAGGTGCACACAGAGCTGCAGCAAAGAGTTGGAAGGTGGAACATTGCATCTGAGGCACAGAGCTGTTTGGTGTTGGAAGTGCAGAGAGAGCAGGCGTGAACCACAGGAGACGCAGCACCAGGTGGCTCCCAGCGAGCAAAGCGTTCTGTGAAGGCACAGTCGTGGAGTTTATCCTTTCCATCATCTCTTTTGAAGCAAATCACCTTTGTAATGTGAGAAGTTTGGCTTTTCTTGCCATCAAACCTGAGACGAAGGAGCTCTCCTCGTGAGTTTTTACTGAACCTTCACTTCAGTTTCTGATCACGTAAGAGTTTGAAGTATGAGATGTGTAATGAAATTTAAAGGTCATTATGACTATATAAGTATTTGAATTAAAATATCTAAATATGGATAAAATAGTAATTTTTATTCAATATATCAAGCTCTTTTTGATGTAGTAAGTTTTACATTTATAATATTTAATCTTTTCTTGATAGTCATGCACAAGGTGTTATGATATCATTTTTTATTTTATTTTTTTAATAGAGGAAGAAGCTGAAGTTTAGAAAAAGTCAAGAATTTGGCCAGTGATTCCCTGACAGTCATTGCAGAGCTGGAATTCGAAACCAAATTTCCACTACTCTAGAGAATATAGATATTATATATTTTTTCAATATTTTATTTTGGTTTGGAAATGTTGCTGTTACTTGATTCTGTGCTGACTGACCCATACAGTCTTGTCCGCTCCACAGATGGAATGTTGTTTTCTGTTTGGAGACAGAGTCCACTTTATAGACCTGTCTGGACCTCACACTCAAAGGTGTGACCACATGACATAATTTTCGAACCAGCTGAGTCAACTGACAATGTCAAAGAGTAAAAAGTTTAGAACCCTATTTTTTTTAGATTTTTTTTTTGCTGACCATACACCTGTTAAAACTGTCAGAAAATCTGTCATTTATTTTTAAAGTAAATGAGTAACTCTGGCAGTCAGCACTTTGCTGTAACCTTTAGAATGCAGAGTTAAGGGCACCAGATCTCAAAGTAGATTCCTTTTTGATACCAGGCGGAACATGCAGGAAGTTCATGTGCTGAAGGAGAAAAGTCACCTTCCTGTCCTTGTGCTGGACTAGTTAGAATCAAAAAGATCTACTTCACAGTATCTTGTACTAAGATCTTTGGGATACATTTTAGCATTACATCGTTAATAAATGTCCTGAATATTGGCGTATTTAAAATTGTATAGGGAAAATATAAAAACCAAGAACGGAAAGTGTTTGTGTGGACACGAGCGAGGTTAGATTGAATTCTTTCAGGCTGGGGCCTGGGCCTCTTGTGATAAGCTGACATTCGGTGGTTATAAGCCTCCCTGCCATCACTGAGCTTTCAAAGAATTCTGCCCCTCAAGTGACAGATTGGATATCTGCCTGAAATTGACCGAGGACACTCTTAAATGTATAATGACAGAATCAGGGAGAACACCCTCCAGAGGGGTGAACCTCATGAAATTACCAATGTCAAGTTTCTGTGGCAAGAAAACAAAAAACAAATCTCATAAAACATATTTCTATATTTTTGTTTAAAATTAATAGGAAAAAAGCTAAGGCCTTGATTTTGCTACCTCCTTTCTAATGTGTAAATCATATCTAAAAGTAAAAGATTACAAAGGGCAAAGAGCATTAGTCTTAAGTTCAAAAAGAGGGAAATAAGCCCTTAAGCATAGGAATAAAAGAAAAACAAAACAAGAATCCATTTACATCACTGGAGTTGTTTTTGGTTTTATTTGTATTTATTTCTTATTTTTTTTAAAGAGCACTATTTCAGGAAAAATCACAGTGTATGTGAAACTGTAATATCAGAAGGCTATCTTGGATTTCTGCATATCTGGGAGCAGTAACCATTGCAAAATATGCTAGGGGGATCCCCAGCACCCAACATGATGAGATTCCAGACTCCTCCTTTCTCTGCTAGAACTGCTAATAGCGTGTCTGCTCCCAAAGTGCCGTATGTTTTGCGGAAAGACAGTGACTGTTGACAAGATGATGGCAGTTGCAATTGTAATTCTCAGATGCAATTCTAAAGAGGTGCAGAGTGAGTAATTCCCCATCCCCTTTGAACCCACAGAGTGCTGTGTCCAACACTGCTGTCCTAAGCAGGAGCTTTCATTTATCATTGGTCCAGGAACCTCTGGAATGTGGTTTGGTGACTCAGTCATTAGGTTCCCATCACTTTCAAATATTCAAAACATTTTTGGAAAGACTTCTCAAATGATCCAAGGCAATTTAGAAAGTCTTCCTACATTCTGGGCTGAAATATTTTAAAATGTACTTTTATAAAATTAAAGGACTCTCGACTTATTCATTATGTTTTTACACGTCGTTTCTAGTCTGGGTATTTGGTTCCTACCATAGAACAGGATGACTGCAGCATGGGACCCTTTGTTCTGGTGGTGTCTGAGCAGTAGGACGGTGACCTGCTGTAGGTGGAGATGGGCGTCTATCTGACCACCCCGCTCAGGGCACCAGAGAAACTACAATATTGGTTATGTCGCAGTTCAGCTGTCCTTCTTGAACTGTTAAGTAAACTCTTTAATCTGGGAATTTGGAGGAATACCAAAGACATGAGTTCTGTAAACCTGAAGAAAAATTTAAAAAGAAAAAAGAAAAAGCAAGAATGCACACATGTACATAAGCATGAGGACATATAAAAAGACCTATTCATGGAAAGAGTATAGAGTGGTTCTTACGCTAATCATCGAGTCTTCACCGGTATTCGTAAATAAATAACTCCGGAATGGCCAGGTAGATATTCTGTTCTCACTCCAGTGCCCTTTTATGTTTTCTGCATCATTATATAATAACAAATTTTACTTGGGTTCGCAACTTTCCAGAGAGTGCCTTGTTCAGATTTCAGCATTGTGCTGATAGAGTAACTGCAGAAAACTCTCTGAGCTCTTAGTGTTTCCACTTCAGATATACAACTTTCTGTGCTTAATGAGCTGACTTTCTTGTATAAACAGAGACTTTCTATTTTTTTTTTTAATCTGTGAGGCTCTTGCTCTTACAATTTGCACATGGTTTTACTTTTTCATTCTGGGGCACTGTGCTCTAAGTGCAAGATTTGATGACTTTATTTATGCAGTCCCCTACAGCTCCCGAGAGCAGCAATGTGAGAGTTTGTTAGGAAAAAAATAAATAATCTCCCAGTGTGGATGACAGTTTCAAGTATCATTTTTCTATTGTCACAATGATGGACATCCTTATCACCATCATCACCATGGAAACTGTATTTTGAGTTTTACTGTATTCTGAATGATGCCATTCTCCTTATATAGTCTTTGATTTGATCCTTCAACAATTCTGTGAGATAAATTTTAATCCGCTATACGGTTGATGAGACTAAGGCTTAGCAAGGGTAAGCAACATTCAGAAATGCAAGAGCATATAGTGAATTTGCTGCTTCTGTATATGGGCTGTAGAGTAGCTGGATGGACAGGTACAGGGAAGGTAGAAGAAGAGGGTGGGAGAAGACAATGCTAGAATATGGAAGGCATTAGGTGTTCCTTCAGTTAAGTATTTCCTTTGGTAAATATACTAAAAAGATGCAGAAATGGTGTAGGGACTAGAATTTGTTGCATGCCCACCAAATTCCGTCAGTATGCTAGACACTAAATATAATCTCATTCCATCCTCACCCTTAACGAAGGCAGTGGCTAGTGTGCCTCATTTTACACTAACAAGAAGCAAGAATTGGGAAAGTAAGTAATTCTCCCAGAGTCAGAAAGCCAGTAAGTGGGAGAACAGATTAACCCAAATCTTTCTGATTTTTGAAGTGCATGCTCACTTTATTACATTTGATCTTATAAACTCAAGAAACAAGGAACTAAATGATGCACATTTTATGCAATATGGCCCTGAAAAAAACGACAAACCAGTTTATGGAAAATTAAATTTTATAGAAAAGGGTGTTAAGATTAACAGGATCATGAGACGCATTGTTTCTTGGTATGATACTTTATGAAGAATTTTTTCGGAATTTCTTGCATTTTGTTCTGAAATGCCATTGCATCTGAAGCCCATTGTATTCATTGTAATATAGTTAGAGTCTATTCAAAGTGTGTATATGGAATTGTCTTGAAATTAGCTTTATTCTAAAGCTGTAAAACATTATTCTAATTTATAAGAGTTTTATACAAAGTATGATTAGTGAAAAAGAATCTTAATTGGGCCTTTGTTGATGAGATCTTTTCTTTAACAAGAACTGTAAGTGGCCATTATGTGCCTGGATAAAAATCATGTGGACACATGAGAATCACTCTTTCCTGAGTTCAGTTCCCTCTGATTTCTGAATTGTCAAAAAAGGAACATCCCACATTTGAACTGCAGTTAAAATTTACCTTCAAATCATGTTCCTTTTCCTTCATACTTTCAAATGATGAACTCTTGTGGATGGGGACCGATTTGTGTACTCATGTAATGGCGTATCATAGGAAACAACATACCGGGCAGACATGCTCTAACCACACAATTCTTAGTCATGCTGAGACTAATGTTTGCATTTACCCAGAATTTGACAACTACTTTGAATTTCTTTTAAAATATTCACCTTATGTTGAAATTTCTTTCTTCCTCCCAAGAGCCAAAATCCTCTGTATTAAACAGAGAATATCTTTTCAATGTTGTCCTCGAGTCCCTCTGTTTTGGATAGCTCTCCCCTAAAATAAGTTAGTCAGTCTGGATGTTACTAGGATCATATTGCGCTGAGTGGTCTTCTTACTTCCGTCTCAAGGTTTGAACTTGACCACCCCAGAAGCACCAAGTCGTTCAGAGGGATTCTAAGTCTTTCTTAATCAGCGTGAATTATTACAACTACTTTTAATAAGAGCTATTTTATCTAGCATTTATTTATACATATTTTCCTGTGCGGCATGTTTAATTCTTATACCAACGGTGTGAAGTAAGCATTATTCCTTTTCCCATTTTATAAATGAGTCAACTGAGACAAATATAAATAGGTGTGCCAGCATCACCTCCTTTTATAGATAGAGTCAAGACTATAATTCAGTTATCTGATTTCAAGTTCTGTGTACTACAAAATGGAAATTATCTTCTTCTGAGATAGTCGAGTCATTCAATCAGCAATTATTTATTAGCATATACTACATAGTGGAAGACGATGGGAAACATGGTACAAGTGAATGAACAACTCATTACAGTCCAGGGCTCAGAGAGGGGAAGGTACAGCCTTGTTTCTTTATGTAATACAAATCCGCACATTATATTTCACTAAATTAATTTTACAGAAATTTACAATAATTGCCAAATAGTTTATCTCTGCCCATCACTTTGGATTGACCAATTGGTTCATGCATCTAAATGATTTTCAGTGTTGGGGCATTTCCTCTGAAAATATGGATAAAATTGAGATAATGGAGACATTTGGAACCGCAAATTGGCTTTGCATGAATCCTTTACATGAGACATATACGTCCTTTAAATATATCAAGGATGACTTGTCACAAGACAACATCAGAATGCAACCTGGAACTGCCTTCTAACTTGTAGATAAAAACCCATATAATGTTCTTTTCATTTTCTCACATAATTGACTGTGCAGTAATGAGTGACTGTTTGGGGGCCCTTTATTGGTTGACTTTCTTCCTTCCTATTTTCAGTCTGTGTTTGGACTAGAGCCATAGGCATCCTCTAGGCCCAGTCTGGAAACTCCGCAGGGACATTCAGGCCTGTCCTATTCCTGCGATGACCCACTCTGCAGGCAAATGTGGAGACTCGGATGTGACGGCCTTCCCGAGTGCCTGCTCCCACAGCCCAAAGAACTATCAGTGAAAATCAGTCACTTTCTTGTTTTGTTTTGTTTTGTTCTTTTTATTTTGAGACAGAATCTCACTCTGTTGCCCGGGCTAGAGTGCCATGGCGTCAACCTAGCTCACAGCAACCTCAAACTCCTGGGCTCAAGCGATCCTCCTGCCTCAGCCTCCCGAGTAGCTGGGACTACAGGCAAGCGCCACCATGCCTGGCTAATTTTTTCTATATAGTTTTAGTTGTCCAATTAATTTCTTTCTATTTTTAGTAGAGATGTGGGTCTCGCTCTTGCTCAGACTGGTTTCGAACTCCTGAGCTCAAACAATCCGCCTGCCTCGGCCTCCCAGAGTGCTAGGATTACTGATGTGAGCCACCACGCCTGGCCAGTATCCTATTTTTGTTCAAAAATTTTCTCTTCACCTCTGTTGCTGTTGGTCCAGTCCCATGCATACCACCTATCAAACAATAGAGCATGCTTCTCTGGTGAAAGGAAAGCAAAGCTGCGTCTTTTGCTCTCTTTGATGCCTTCCCACGCTTTCCTAAGCACAGATAGTTGCTTCACTTTCAATGCTTTCATAACTCACTCTGTTGTAATTATTAGTTTTTACTAGCTAGTGTAAGGATAGAGCCTCTGACATTCATCTTTGCAACCCTGTTTTCTGACAATGCCCAGCCTAGACAACTCTTAAAAGCTTATTGAATGAATAGCACTGGACAACAGTATGAGAAATTGTTAGAAATTGGAATGTTCTGCTGGGAAAGTACAGCATGTAAATATTTCAAACCAATTGGTTTGTTTCCTTGGCCCAGTTCTTAAATTGAGATCCCTTCTTCCCTCAATACATCTAGTCTGAATATTCTAATCTAATGTTACAGAAAAACTTCCCTGGGCTCTTGCACTAGATACAAGGTCATATGAAGCTGGGCTAAAAGTAGAATTAGATCTAAGAGCACACATTCTCAAATTTCAGAGCAATGGGAAATGTAAAAAATAATAGTCTCACTAAATTCTATCAACACAATTCCTATTAATAAGAAAGGATAAAATCTTGATTTCTGGCATTAGTCTTAGCTTCTAAAGATCGTCTTAAACCACAGGATCATTTCATCATACTCATTCTGAATATATCCCAATTGCCTTTAAATTTCTCTTTGATCCAAAATTAGTAACAAGTTACATTTAGCACAAAATGCAAATATGTAAAAACTCAGAAATATACATTTTAGCTTCTAATGCATTAAAGAAAGTAACAGGTGGACTTATTTAAATCACTAGTTAAAATGATTTACTTTTCTACAAGTATAACCCATAAATAGAAGTAAATTCCATTTTTAGAAGATGACTACATTTTAAGGCAATGATTTTTTTAGATGAATTTTGAAGTCAAATAAAAAACTGAAAAATATAGTTATCTTTTTACTTTTTTAAAACCAAAGTTAAAGCAGAAACTTGTGAAATCACTTGGAAAACTGTCTCCTATATAACAGGGTAGTCATGGATTTTGGGAAGATAGTCTATTTAGAAACAATCATCAGGAAAAAAAATTGGATACATTATTTTTGGTTATTCATCATACTTGTTTTTCTACTCTGAGAAACAAATAGACAATGAAATTGATTCTGGTTGTGTTTTTTTCCTCTACAATTATAAATAAGCACATTATCTCTGGAATCTATTTGAGAATCAAAAGTAAGCATCTCTTACATTTTGTTTTTTAATTTAAGGAGTTTATTTGAGCAGACCGATTCATGAATTGGGCAACTCCAGACCTCATGGGGTTAGAGGCTCTCCCCTTACATGTTTATAAGGTTTTCTTGAGCAGCGGTGGATGAGATTTTTGTCAGTTATTTGTCAAATGGGGAAAATCAGGTCAAGGTAGAGCTTTTTAAAAATTCTAAATACGGCTAAATTCAGTCAAGACTTTAAGGACTGATTTTATTCTAACATTATGTACTTCCTATTTAGGAAAGTTAGAGGACTTTCTCTTACAAAAACTGTGGTAATAGTGGATGGTAAAAGGGGCCACATTCAGGGTTTCAGAACAGAAAAATACATCTAAAGTAAAAATTTTCATGAAGAATTATTATTTTGGTAAGAATTAATGTAAATAATTAAGATTTGATCTTAGAGCCCTACAATTCAAAACCTTTTATTCCTTAACAAGCCCCCAAACAATTAAAAGGCATTATATACATAAGAATAATATAAGAATAACATTAATGTAATAAAATATTACAAAAGCTTTAGATTATGCTCCCTCTAGAATATCTACATTGCACTTAGTGGAAGAGTCATGTGAACATGCTAAGCTGCTGCACCAAATGTAATCACCATGACATTGTAGCTCTGGGAGTCAGTTTAGTCAGAGGGAAAGGTAGAGCAAAAGATTATTTTTGATTTAATTTAAACTGTGTCCTGATGAAAACTAATTGTACTTAGAATAAAACCTAATTCTTGCACCTGAATGTTTAAGGCAGCACAATTCACAAGCTTTTCACCAACTTGACTGATTTTTTTTCAACATATCATTTCAATCTCTGTTTTCCCCCAAGCCTGTTGCCTTGAAGTAGTAATTAACTGTTCTCCTGTTTTTCCTGATTTTATTTGATTGTCTTTGATGGTGTTCTGAGCTACTTTTTTCTTGAGACTGTTCATTCCTGAGGTCTTTCCCTTTCATTTTCTTCACAAGCAGATCCAAAGTTTGCATCTAGTTTGGGATTTGCAATGTTATGTCTTAATTCATCTTAAACATTTGATTTTGGGTCTTTTCTAATGTAGCTTGAATCTTTTTTGCATATTTGGTTTCTTTAATAATGTAAATTGATGTGGTCTCATACTAGGCAAAATTACCTTATTTGTTGGGAAAACTTCTATGATCACTATTAGTGCTGTCACTTTTGAATCAGACCATATTCTGACATCAAGAGGGGAAAAGTGAACAGTCCTCAACCACTTGAAGAACTGACCCAGTCCTGAATATAAAACAGCACTCCTGAGCAGCAACTACGTTTACATAGCACAATGGTGACATGTAGTGTCAGATGGATAAATTTCAGATAGCTCTGCAACTTACCTGAAATTTAAGGGTAGGATCTTAGTGCCTCAGGATCCTCACCTCAATTTCCTACAGGGCCAAGATTTTTTTCCTTCCAATTTGTAATTTGCCTTTTCATTTCCTTAACAACTGCTCTTATATTATTTACATTATTGAGATAAAGCTAATGTACAATAGACTGGACATTTTTAGAGCATACAATTTGATGAGTTTTGACCATCAGAGAACTAAATAGACAAAAACCCTTATCCTCGTAGAGCTTACATTCTTAATGGTCAAAATTATGTTACATGGCTACTCCTAACAGCAGAGGAATCTGGAAGGCAAGTTTTTCACTTTCTTGCTTCTATAGTAGGAAAAGCATGAGAAGGGTGTTGTGTGAGCCAACCTACAATTCCTGCCACAATGAGACATAGAGGCACATACTCAAAATGTGTGAATCCTTATATATAACATTTAGGTTTAAAATATGTTTCAGAAGTTTGGCATGCTTGTTCTTTAAGTCATCCCTATTTTTTATTATTAATATTATTAACTTATATGTCTTCTTACTGATGACTTGTAAATACATCTTCTAGTACAGGACCTTAGTCCACAGGCAACCTCCAGCCAATGGTAGATATTACCTTGCCATCAATAATGTAACTCTGTGGTCTTCTAGTGGTGTTTAGACCTTTCATTAGCTCAGGTCCCTTGTTTGCCTTAAAGGCTCTCTAAAAGCTACAAAGCTCAGCAGGCTTTGCTAGGGTTTCAAGTTGTTCACAGCCTCTTTGTTTTCCAAACTCTCCTGATGGAAAGCAACAGATGCAAACTATAGGATGAGTGGTCTGCTCATCTGGCTCAAAATATATCCATTCTTACTGAACCAATATTAAATCACACTTTATGAAAACCCATTCCAAAATTCCAGGGACTTTCCATCTTGAGTACACATCCCAAGGGAAACTCCATCAGAGCACTGGTTCTCAAACTTCACTTCACATTGGGAATGTCTGGGAAGTTTTTTCAAAATATAATGCCTAGGTCCCATCCTCAAGAATAGTGATTCTCAACTGAGTGATTTGCCCCATCCCCCAGGAAACATCTGCATATGCCTTTTAGTTGATACAACTGGGGAAGGGTGCTACTGGCATCTAGTGGGTAGAGCCCAGAGATGCTTTTAAACAACCCACAATGCACAGGACAACCTCCCACAGCAAAAAATTATCTGGTCCCAATGTCCACATTGCCAAGGGTGAGAAAACCTGTCCAAAGTTTCAGCTCTCAGCATGGGTTGAGTCTGGGCATGGGATTTTTAAAACCTTCCCAGGTGATTCTGCATATACTACATATTCAAATATGTGGCTAAATTCTTTTCAACCCTGTGTCATTGGGCTTGAACTTAAAATTTTCCATTTCTTCTCATTTGCTTTGTAGTTAGTTTGGGAGTTGGGGATGGTTGGAAGGAGCAAAAGTTAGTTGCTTTTGTGAGAAAGCCTAGGTTTCCCACAATGTACTAGAATGGACAGCTCCACAAATCTAAGTTTTGCTGCTTATTATTCACCTTAGGAGTTTGCCTCCCTGGTACAGTTCAAGAGGATCATTAACCACAGTCAAACAAACACATCCTGTGGGACGGGTCACTTGGAGTTACATATGAGAGAAGCTCCTCCTTTGCAAGTAAACACTCCCTGATGTGTGGGAAGGTGACAGCCTCTCCTTTTACAGGACCCCAAGGAAGGGTCACTGCAGTTGCAAAACTCCAGGGGGTACCATTCACATAGAACACAATGTGAATGATGTTCTCTGGCTCTGTGGCCCCCAAAGTAAATTTGGAACTCACCAGAATAACCAGACTTTTAAATCAGTCCCTTTTAAATATTTTTGCCATATGAAAATGTCCAACTAGCTCTACATATTTACTCTGACATTTATATTATCTCAGATAATGCAAAGAAAAATATATTTACATGCATAAAATATATGTATACATATGTGTACTTATATATGCTATTTAAAAATTTTAATGCAAATGGTTTCATATTACAACTTGTTTTTTTCATTTAACCTTCTACATTATACCCCCTTCACATGTCCAGACATGTAGATATGTTATTCCATTCAACAGCTTCAGAGCATTACATTGCATGGAATTTGTTTATCTTAAACATCAGTTGCTTATTAAATGTGACTGGATTGAACACAGGCATTTCCTGAACCCCATGGCATGACACTAGAAGTACAAAAAGGATGCAAATCGACAAGGACAAGAAAAGGAGAAAGGAAACGAAAACAGATGAGAGATGTCAACACAGTTTGTGAAGATGGAAAGGGATGGAGAATCACTAACCAGAGAAAGCCTTGCAGGAGAGTGGGCCGGGGAAGAGGGTGGCTGGGACAGTGGTATTATCATACCAGGAAGCAAGATGATTCACCCAGTGGACAGGCTCATGAATTGGGCAGACAGATGTATAAGGAGCAATTGGACCCACAGATCCCATTCCCACATGCAAAGCCTGGAGACCTCTCTCCCCAAACTCTGCAACACAGGAGGTTTATTTTCTGGAGAGGAAAAATAGCAGAGGGCCAGATTGAGACAGTGGACTTAAAACAAGGAGACAATAGTCTGCACAATGAACAGAGATACATCACAAATCCTCACCACCACCCAGCCCCATTCTCCCATCTGGATCTTAACACACTATCAAGCAGGCTTATACCCTCTGCACAGGAGCCTTTAGAGGCAGTGAATAATGCCAGATAAACCTACAAGACATCTAGGGAAAGAGTTCATCAGCAAAACTGTGATAGTCCCATGAATTCTTCTTTACTACAGAGGATTGGATGAGATTCTAAGGTCCCAAACATAGCCATGACTACAGGTAGTGCAAATGTAGTAAAAGTAACAAGGAGGTAGAAGGAAATTTCTAGAAATAATGATCAAGAATATAGGGGATATTTAATGTTAAAACTGGAGATCCAAGGTGCACAGTGATAGGAGGTAGTGGGGAACTGCTGAAGGATGTCGGACTGAGATGGACAGGAATGAGTGAGGAGCGGGAGCAGCAATCAGGATGTGTACTTCTCAATGCCCACCAGGGAGGCGGAGTCCTCACAGGACTGAGCATCAACAGTGAACAACCGCGGTCAGCAAACATCACGTGTGTATCTACCGTGTGTCAGATTCTGTGTTAGGGAACATGTAAGGCTAAGGACTAAGATACTGATCAGTGACCTAGCAGTGTATCCAGGGAGATTGCCCAGCACAGTACTCCCTGCTGTCCTAGGGGCCAGAGACTCTCCTCTTCTCTTTCACAGCTCCCTGCCTAGACGCAACTTCATTTGCCCAGAGGCTTCCTCATGCCCTCCCTTTCCTCCAGCCTGACACAGAAGCGCCTTTCCCAGAGCACTCCCACCAAAGAATATCCGTGAGAACTGCAGGTGAAGAGCCCTTCTGGTTGTCATGTCAAACCAACAAATCGCCATGGAACATGCTTACTATGTGCAAGGGGCTCAGTTTGGCATTCAAATTTCATCATAGAGGCTTGAAATCTTAGCATTTATAATGATGTCATCAAAACAAGGGAGGGCTAATTTATCTGGTAGGAGAAAAATGGGATGATTTTGCTTTTTAAGTTGTAATTTCAGTCTCTCATGACACCCCACTGAGAGGGAAGGGGCTTGTTTTGTTTTCTTCTGTTTTGTTTTAATTTTTAGTTTTGCACTTCTAAAAGAGAAAAGTGCTCCTCAAACTCTCTCAAAGCCTTGGGGTCACAGCATGATGCTGCTGGAGAACAGTGGGTAGTTCTGGCAAGATCTTCCCAGTGGCTTTGACTCAGAGCCATGGTCTGCAAACTTTTTGCTTTCATACCTCCTAAAATAGTAATAGCTTTGTAAAAACTAGGTAGTCATGGCTATCAAGCACATGAAAAGATGCTCAGTATCATTAGTCATTAGGGAAATGCAAATCAAAACCACAATGAGATACTACTTCACACCCACTGGGTTAGCCATAATTTAACCAAAAAAAGGAAGATAACAAGAGCCTAGGCAAAGAATTTTTAAAGAAGACCCCCAAAGCAATCACAGCAGCTACAAAACTAAATAAATGGGACCTGATCAAATTAAAAAGCTTTTGTACAGCCAAGGAAACTATCATCAGAGCGAATAGACAACCTACAGAATGGGAGAAAATATTTGCTCTCTACACATCCAATAAAGGGCTGATAACAAGAATCTATCTAGAATTCAAAAAAATCAACAAGAAAAAATCAAACAACCCCATCAATAAATCGGAAAAGGACATGAACAGAAACTTCTCAAAAGAAGACAGAATAATGGCCAGCAAACACATTAAAAAATGCTCAACATCTCTAATCATTAGGGATATGCAAATCAAAACCACAATGAGATATACCTAACTCCAATAAGATTGGCCTTTATCAAAAAATCCCAAAGCAACAAATGCTGGCGAGGACGTGGAGAGATAGGAACACTCTTACACTGCTGGTGGGACTGCAAATTAGTGCAACCTCTGTAGAAACGAATTTGGAGATACCTCAAAGAGCTACAAGTAGAACTACCATTTGATCCAGCAATAGCACTATTACGCATCTCTCCAAAGGAACAAAAGTCATTCTATAATAAAGACATCTGCACTCAAATGTTTATGGCAGTCCAATTCACTATATCAAGGATGTGGAAACAACCCGAGTGCCCATCAATCCATGAGTGGATTAATAAAATATGGTATATGTATACAATGGAATACTACTCAATTATAAAAAATGATGGTGGTCTAGCACCTCTTATCTTTTCCTGGATAGAGCTTGAGCCCATTCTCCGAAGTGAGGTATCACAAGAATGGAAGAGTAGGCACCACATGTACTCATCATCAAACTGGCACTGACTGATCAACACTAAGGTGCTCACACAGTAGTAATATTCTTTGGGGGCAGGGGGGTTGGGGGTGGGTAAACTCACAACTAATGGATGCAGGGAGCATTGTGGGGGGGGGAAGGGCATGTCTCAAATCATGGTTGGGATGTGGCAAAGTCATAACATGTAACCAAAATGTTTGTGCCCCCATAATTTCCAGAAATAAAAAAAATTAAAAATCAAAAAACAAAACAAAAAAAAGAGTTGTGGAGGATGTAGAGAAGTTAAAGCCCTTGTACATTACCACTGAATGGGAGAAAATTTTCGCGTGCTACAAATCCGACAGAGGGCTGATAACCAGAATCTATTTAGAACTCAGAAAAATCAGCAAGAAAAAATCGAACAGCCCTATCAAAAAGTGGGCAAAGGAGATGAACAGAAACTTTGCAAAAGAAGACAGAATAATGTACAAAAAACATATGAAAAAATGCTCAACATCTCTAATCATCAGGGAAATGCAAATCAAAACCATAATGAGATATCACTTATCTCCAGTGAGACTGGCCTTTATCAAAAAGACCCAAAACAACAAATGTTGACGTGGATGCGGAGAGGTAGGAACACTCATACACTGCTGGTGGGACTGCAAACTAGTGCA
>CAUYSK010022110.1:0-23426 GCA_963575035.1 Avahi laniger | reverse complement strand
GTTCAGTCTCATGTCTCTAAATTCCATCACAGATTAAGGACTCCCAAGTTTACACCCCTAGCCAGGATCTCTCTCCCGAACTCCAGAGTCACGTCCACGGCCAACTGAGCATCTCCATGGAACTGACAGCTTAGCCCATCCAACACAGAGCCCTGCATCCCGCACTGCTGCTCACGTGCCCTCCCCCCGCCATGGCAGCTCTGTCCTCCCAGGCTGCTGGTCCCTTCCCTTTCCCTCACACCCCACACTCAATCTGTCCATAAATATTTTCAAAATATATCCAGAAACCAGTCACTTCTCCCCACTCCACTGCAGCCATGCGGGGCCAGGCCCTACTGTGGCCACCTCCTAACTGGTCGACCTGTTCTGCCCCTGCTTACCTACAGCAGATAACGTCATTCCTTTCAGCAAAACCCTGCAGTGTCTCCTCATCTTGTTCGGGGTAAAAACTGAAACCCTTCAATGGTTTCACTCAGCTCCTGCCTCTGTGCCCAAAACACACCAGGCACACTCCTGCCCCAGGGCCTTTGCACTGCCCATTCTCTCTGCCCGGATGCTACTGCCCCAGATCTCTGCTTGGCTACTTCTCTTGTGTCCTTTAAGTCTTTGCTCAAATGTCACCTTCTTGCTGAGGCCGCCCACCCCTGCCAACAGCCTTATTGGATATAACCCCTCCCCAAAAGTCACCTCCCCCGACCTGTCCTCTCAGCCCTGTCCCCTGCTCCACTCTTCCTTTTTTCATCACTCTTGGCACCCTCTAGGGTGCTGCAGAATCTCCTTGTACACTACACTTTTCCTTTCCTGGCGCTCTCCCACGATTGTTTTGTACACTGAAGTGTCCTCAGCACCTAGAACGAACGGTACGGGGTACCAAGCTCCCTCACCAGTTTCACACAATTTTCTTCCCGACATGAGAAAACATCCTCTCTTTCCTATGCGGGCGTCCCCTGGTAGCCACTGAACTCACAGTCTGCACCAAAGCC
This sequence comes from Avahi laniger, assembly GCA_963575035.1. NCBI lineage: Eukaryota > Metazoa > Chordata > Mammalia > Primates > Indriidae > Avahi > Avahi laniger. Next base: position 22,443 of record CAUYSK010022110.1, on the reverse strand, counting down.
TGGGCCTGCAGAAGCCAGGACACTTGGGACCACAGATGTGGCCCGGCAGGCAGAGGGAGGGTCTGCAGGTGACGGCTGGGTCAGGGAGGAGACACCTTTATCCATTTAAGTTCAGGTGACAACCCTGGAGGAGTGTGTTGTGCTCGCTTTAACCCTGAAGAGCAGGAGTCTGGGGGCCCTGGGTGGGGGCATTGGGAGCAGGGGGAACGAACGCAGCTCGAGCACTTGTCTCTGCCGACCGCCTCTGCAGCACAGCCCTGCTCTGTGACCCTCTCCTGGCTGGGGCCCAGGGCTGGGGCAGGCCCAGTGTGGAGCCCAAAGTCACCCAGCCCACAGCCGGGAGAAGCAAGAATCCCAACCCCAGATCTGCTCACCCCACCCTGGGGTCCCCTGAGCCAGGACCAGGCCCAGAGAGCAGCATCCATGTCATTTCCTTGTCCTTGTGCCCACGGACCCAACAGCAGAGCTCTGCTGGTCCCACGGATCCGAAGGCCCCGACTTTGACAGAAGCTCATATTTTACCAGGAAAGGCAGGGCCCTGTCTCTGTGGAAGAATTTAAGCTCAGAGCGGCATGCCCTTGTCTCAGACGACATCCGGCTGCCTGCAACCCAATAAGGCTCTGGTGGAACGCGCCTCGCAGGGCTGCGGCCCTGGCACGGGACTGGGGAACTGGCAGGCAGCTGCGGAGTAATCCCAGCTGGAGAAAGGAAAAGACGAGAAAGAAAGAAAGAAAAAGAACAGCCTCATGCCACCAACTAGGGTGAAAGGGCCTCGCCCGAGAGGGCTGATTTGTGTCAAGGGTTCTGTGTCTCTTGGTGGCAAAGAAAAGGACTTTCAGGGCCACGCCAGGAGGCTCTGATTAAAAACCTTCAACCTGGCGCAGCCGGGCACTACCTGGGTGGTGAAGTTTGTCCCGTGAGAGGACCAAAGTGTGTGTCCTGCAAAAACAGCCTCCCCTGCGCCTGCCTGAGTGAAGGACCAGAGGGTATTTGGAGAACGTGAGGCTTGTTTCTAGCTGTTACGGGACTTGGTGGCGAGGCCAGAGAGCTGTGGGGGTCACGGGGGAGGAGCAACGGAGGGGGGAGTCTGACCCTGATCTTTCTCTGCTCCCTCCCCACCCGCCACGTGGGCCCCTGCTGGTGCCTTTAGTGTGGGCTGCCGCCCCCTGCTGGCCATGTGGGTAAACGCTCCCCCAGAGCAACTCAAGGCGTGGGTGGGAAGCGGGGAAGGCTCAGACTCAGGTGAGACAGGAAAGCTGGGGAGAAGTAGTTCAGGAACTAGAAGCAGCCTCATTTCAAAGCTCACAATGACGACAGCCAGCCCTGATGGCTGACCACACCTGGCAGTTTCTGAAGGACCAGTCAATGCCACCTCGTCCCCGGGCTCAGAGCTGCACCTGGCCGTCCCTGTGGCTGCGGGAGTTGAATCTGCGGCACCTGTGCACGGTGACCACACAGAATAGCGTGTGCACGTCTGCAGACCTCAAAGCAGGAGTCAGAGCGTAAGGGAGGCTGGGGCGCAGCCAGCAAAAGCCAGCCAGGGGGACTCTGCCGGACAAATGACCTAGTTTCTTTTAAAAAAATGAAAGTAAATTAAAAATTTAAAACCGTAGAGGGGGAACCTATCAATTAAAAGAGACTTGAGAGAGATTTTCTTAGATCAGGTCCCTGCAAGCAAAGGCTGAGCTGGGGACGGGGGAGCACGGGCTTCGTGGATGGGGGTGTGGGGGGGGACAGGGCGGGGAGGAAGCCCAGCAAGGACGTGGCCTCAGGGCACCAGCCAGGCCTGATTTGGTGGGGAGGGGCTCTGGTGAATAAATTGCCCACAGAGCTGTCCTGGTTGTGAAGCGGGGAAAGGGGGAGGGTTTATAGCCACCGCTGCCTCCGGGAGGGAGGGAGACCCCCAGGAAGCAGCTCCTGCCAACCAAGAGCCCTTCTCCTGGGCCGCTGCGGCTGTGGGCAGGCAGTCCTCGCAGCGGCATGACCAACCCTCCCTTCAGGCCCACCGATGCCAACGTATGGCCCCACCGTGGGTTGATTTGTTTCCTCCCAAAAGACATGTCACAGTCCCAACCCACAGAACCTGGGGGTGTGATTATATTTGGAAATAGGGTCTTTGCAGGGGTCATCGATCAAGATGAGGTCACGCTGGATTAGGGTGGGCCCTAATCCAATGACAGGTGTTCTTAGAAGAGACAGAGACACACAGGGAGGAGGCCAGGTGGAGACAGAGGCAGAGACTGGAGGGATGTGGCTGCAAGCCGAGGAATGCCAAGGTTGCCGGCCACCACCAGGGCCTGGGGACAGATGGGACGGACTCTCCCTCCCAGCCTCCAGAAGGAGCCAACCCTGCCACGCCTTGATCTTGGACTTCCGGCCTCCAGACTGTGAGAAAACAGCCACCCAGCATGTGGAAATAGGTTCAGGCACCAGGAGATCAATACAAATCCCTCTTCAGATCCCATTTCAAAGGAACACGGGATTGGGGGAGGGGGGATCAAAGAAATGCGAACACTGACGAGCTTAGTTCATCACACTGCTCTCTCCCTATGGGTTTGTATTTTCCTACAATAAAAAGATATATATATATATATATATATATATATATATATATATGGAGAGAGAGATCAACATTCACAGACTGGAGGAAACCATAAGCTGTCACCCCCCCAGAGCAGAGGCCACAACCACAGCCTGGGCACAGCTGAGGCAAATTATCAGTCCCGGAGGGTCTGTGCCAGCATGGGGTGGGAGAGCATCTGCCTGAGCCCCGTGGAGGTGCCATCCCCTTGCGAAGTTTCCCTGGGCCACATCAGGCAGCCTTCTCTGCCCACTGGCTCCCATGTCGTGGGGCCACCACAAAAGCTGAGTCGACCCTTTGCTCTTTGCAGCCATAGCCTCCTGGAGCCTGAGATCCAGGCTGGGGTATGCAGGCTGCTCCGACCACAGCCGGGCCCCCTCCCACCCAAAAAGATATCTTTCCTCTAAAAGTCCCACTTGTTTCCAGCCCTCGTGGAGGAAGTTATGGGCCACCCGTGGGACTTGTTGCAGAGAGGTCCCACACTCCCAGGCGGGTCACTGAGCGTTCAGTGAGTACCACATCAGGATGCCCCACGCAGCCCTGAGCATTTAACAAGGTGGGACCACACTGAATACCCTGACCCCAGCCCTCCTTACACCTGTGCCCAGGGCCCGCCAGGAGCACAGGCAGCATTGGGCCCCTGGAGGCAGGGACAGGAGAGAAGGCAAACCTGTCCTGGGGATGCTGGGACACAGGGGAGGCTGGGACACCTCTGTAAAGACCCTGTCTCCAAATAAGTCACATTCTGCGGTGCTGGAGGTTGGGTCTTCAACATATGAATTTAAAGTTTGGGGGGTTTGCAGGGGACACTGTTAAACCTAGAACAGAACTGAAGGAAGAAAAAAACACAGATGAAAGACGCACACAAATTAGGATCCCAATAAGCAATCTGTTGTCTGTTAGCCCCCAACCCCATGTGGACAAGGACCGACGTGCTGATTGTATAATGTTACATATGCTCCCAGGGCAAACCCAACAGGAGTGGAGAGCCCCTCCCCCCCAGGTGAAGAGCGTAGGGAACAGGAAAGAAATGGGTGCTCGCCCATCACAAATCTGCTTATTTCCCCACTAAGGAGATGATTTTCATGGTTGGCTTACTCTCAGGACTCTAGATTTAAACTTTGCCATTAGTGACTTCAGACATCCTGAGACACCCAAACTTGACTTACATAACTCTGCGTCCTCTCTGGGGAGGTAAAAGAAAACTATTGAGCTAGTTACGCAAGGAGATAAAATATCCCGTTTGGTCTGTTCCTTGCATTATCTAATAGTTGTGTTCCTGGAAAAGTTGTGTGTCAATTGATTTTGCTAAATGGACTCATTTAAAAGGCACCAGGCAAGTCTGGGACTTAAAGGGAACACACGGGAGTATTTGAAAATTAGGGTGTTAGCCCCTATTTTGTCTTTTGGGGTGTATCTGGGCTTCTGCTTACTGCCTTTGCTCCTCAGCGAGAAAAAGCACATGGTGTGGTTGTGTTGGGAACCTGTGGAAAAGAAAACCCACCCTGAGCCCCGAAGGCCACCAGAGCTAATACGTGAAGAACTCTGGGCAGTGCCCAGCACACAGCAGCATCTGGTGGCTGTCAACCGTCATCTTTGTGTTATGATCAGTTTCCCTTTCTGGCCACCCAACGGCTCTCCACCCATCTGCTATGCACTGAACGTTTGCATACCCCCCAAATTCACAGGGTGAAGCCCTGTACCCCAATGTGATGGTATTTACAGGTGGCACCTTTGGGGGATAATTGGGCTTAGATGAGGTCATGGGGATGCGACCCTGCGATGGGAACAGTGTCCTTATAAGAAGAGACACCAGGGAGCTCGCTCTCTCCCTTTCTCCCTGTCTTCAAAACACAATGGGAAGGTGGCTGTTTACAAGCCAGGAAGAGAGTCCCTACTAGAACCTAACCATGATCTCAGACTTCCAGCCTCCAGAACTGTGAGAAAATAAATTTCTGTTGTTCAAGCCACCCAGACTATGGCATTTTGTTACGGCAACCCCAGCCGACCAAGACAACCTCCCGGGAGCGTTTGTGCAGACAGGCCAGAGGCGTCTCCCAGCCTGCTCCCTCTTTCCTCTTTTTGTAAGCAGACCCCTGCCCTCCTGTGGCACAAATGTGACCTCCGCGTCCCTTCCTTGCCTCCCTGCAGACATGGGTACCCACGCCACCCTGTGTCCTCCGTCCCCCACTGTCTCTTGTGCCCCGACGCTTCCTTCACCCAAATGCACCCCTTGGGAGGAAAGACACAGCAGCCATCCTCGTCTCAGGGGGATTTTGTTACCAGGTTTTCTCTCATGGCACATCTGAGTCTTACACTTTGGAATCACAGAACGTTCAAGTTCATAAATCCCCTAGACCAGAGATCTTCTAACAGCTGCACGGAGGATGCCCAGAGCTGCCAAGAGCAGGTGAGGGAGGGGGGTAGGGGAAAGAGCCAGTGGGGGCACCTGGGCCCCTGACTCTGTGACCTTCATCTGTGTGCCTGGTGCACTGGGGCAGGGCTCAGACGCTCTCACACACACACACTTTCACGCTCACCCCAGTGTCTGCACGTACACGCTGATATCCTTCCCTGGGGGACTGGGGGAGACGGGAGCCTCTGGCTGGGAGGGGGCAAGGCAGGGTGGGGCGCATGGAGGCAGACGCAGCAGACCCAATTCCAGCATCCCAGGTTGGTCTGCAGACCTAGGGCGAGTCCAGTCATCCCTCTATGCCCACTGGTCTGCTTTGGAAAACGGAACAACACCAACCTCGTGGGACTTTCCCAGGACTCACATACGCAAAGTGTGCACGGGGATTTTTGGTGGCATCCAAAACTTTCACTCAGTTTCACAAGCACTGGCTCCCTGGGTGACGCCCTCCCGTGGCCACAGAGGAAACGGGGGCGGGTTGCTCATCTCCACCGTTTTAAAGATGACTCGATACTCCCCAGATAGCCCTGGTTGAGCCATTGTTTTAAACCTATGAAGAAGTTTAGGCTGATGGAATCATCTGAAACATCTATAAAGGGAGCCCAGCAAGGCCCAGGCAGCCCATCGCCGGGGATCGTGCGGGGCTTTCTGTGCAGACTGTCCGTCCGCCCAGGACCGCCTGGCCGCCAGGCTCGGCCTCCACTCGGCACCTCGAGGCCTGTTAAAAAGGCTGCTGTGGTTTTCCTGAGGAAGAGGCAGACCGAGGAGAGAGATGAGGAAGGCAAACGTCCAGGAGGGAGGGTTAGCAGTTAGTAAGGAACCTCAGCGGGTTTCTGGAAGATGAGAATGTGGATGGGGCCAGGTGAACAATGAAACGGGAAGGAAGGAGGGCATCTGCCAGGGGGACCCGGGAGCTCAGTCAAGAGGGCCTAAGAGAGGGTGGGGACCGAGAGTGGCTTGATTTGGAGACACCCACCTCCCAGCCCCTACCCCAGCCCCTGCGCTGACCCAACCCTAGGCAGGCCACTGGGCCAGGAGGAGAGAGGGAATCTGTGCCCAGAACTGCCTTCCTCCCACGGGGACTGGGCCATTCCAGGCTGACCAACTCACCCCCTCTCAAAGGAAGCCTGGGTGCTGCACACCCCACCTGACGTCCAGAGACCCCACTCAGGGAGCCAATGCAGGAAGGAAGAGGAACAAGCCCGGCACACACTGGAGAGAAGCGCAGGCGGGAAGAGATGGTGTCAGTCTTCAGAGACCACAGCAGGCGGCAGTGGCTCCTCTTAACTAGCGAAGAAGCAGCGCAGAGGTGCATTGTCTGGTGTCCCAGTGGCCAGAACAGCTGCAGACAGACGCTGCTCGGAGAGGCTGTCCCGGGGTCAGCGGCATGGTGTGGGAGGAAGGGGTCAGGAAACGTGGCTTTCTGTCCTAAGCACTTCCTTCCATTTGGCTTGATTTGCAGCTGAGCATCTATGATTGGAAATGGCTTTTGCACATTTTTTTTGTAAAGCCAGAACATTGTTACAGGACTCACAGGGCGTGGGCACCAGTAGCAATGGAGAAACCTACTGGCTCCACACGTTCAGGGCATTGTTTTATGCAAACATCTGTCCCAAAGACTTTAGCTGTCCCCTGTCCCTGACTCATCTGAGGCAAACGGGCTAATACGCTGATTTGGATAGGAAAAGAGGAGAATTATATTTATTATTTATTTATTATTTAAAACAAACAAACAAAAAAGACACTGCCCATACTGCAGCCCCGAGGGCTTGCAATGGTGTGTGTTCAAAGACGATGATTGCAGAGTCCAGAGGAGCTTCTGAGACACATTTGAGAACTTTCTTTGCATCCCACGGGCTAATGAATAGATCAGTACCACTGAGGGACACAAGAAGGAAGAATCATTGCAAAGTCACAAGTCAGATTTCTCTGTTCTAATTCTATTCTAGAGGAAAAGCCTTTGTTTTTTGATCTGAAGCAAGCGCTTTGCATGTCTCTAACACGTGCACGCGTGAATCGGGCGGCTGCGCAAGGCGCCACCTCCATCCTGCGTCTGCCGTGGGAGGAGCATCTTACTTAATCAGATGATAATTAAATAAGTGAGAACAGAGGTGTAAGAAATGCTGGTGCTAATTGCCTTTCCCACACAGGCCTGCATCCTGTCGTTTGACTTTTAGCGACATTCACACCTGTCACAGACGACCCTGACTTCAGGAATGTGAGACCAGGAAGGTACCACCGTTGCTTCTCTTCTCCTGCCTGTGAGGTAGGAGTTTTCCGGAGATGAAGCACATCTGGCTGGGCCTGCCTGAAACACTGTGTGTCCCCAAGGCCAAGGCCAATGTCTACCCAGGACTGCTTGCTGTGCAGGGGGAGGCAGGGAAGACTTTATGGATCCAGAACACTGGGTTTCTGGATGTGATATGGTCAGATCTTGCCCTGGCACGTGTTCAAGATGAGTAGAGACATTTGCAGGTGTAGGAAAAACACTGCACCAAACACTTGTCATTGCCCGCAGGCGGGATAGGGAGGAACTGAGACCCCGAAGGGGAGGCTCTCTCGGCCTCTACACCTGTGTTGCAGAGCCCGTCGTGGGCTCTGAGTAAATCGGGTGAGAGGCAGACGTGACTTAGAAGTTGTATGATCACAGACATCAGAGGGAAGGCACAGAGACACAGCAAGTGCATCAGGCAACCAGGAAGACTCACGGTCCCAGGAGCTGAGCTGGGCAACGCCGTCTCGCACACAAAGGGCACCTGAGGCTGGAAGGAGATGCAAAGAGGTGGCTGAGGCCTTAGGGGATCAAAGCCACCCACAGACCTTACCAGCCTGGGCTTACAAATGGGGTCACGGTATTTTCCACCTCATAGTGGCTTTGAACCCACACCTGTGTGTCCCCAAGGCCTCAGCATCCCCAGCGTCACCCCCAGATATTCCTGGGAGTCCTAAGAAGACCTTAATTGGGCTCAGGGACTCATGCCCTTGTTCTGCAGCTCCCGCCCTCTTACCTGTGCCACTGGCACCCCCGTGAAGCCACAAGCTCCATCACCAGTTTAGCTTGCTGGTGTCAAGCAGGGCTCCCTGGCTCCTGTTCCCACCCAAAAGAGGGGAGCACGGGGCTGAATGGAGTGTAGACCCCCCACTTCAGTCTGATTGGGCCATCTTAGGTCACATGGGTCAGCCAGGGACCATCACCCACCCCCAGTCACTAGGGGAATGTCATGCTCGGGCTCCCGGGGCTCTCCCAACCCAAGCTGGGAAAGGTCAGTGCTCTGGGGGACAAAGGGGCCAGTGCTACTGACCGAAGGCACTGGTGGAGGGAGGAGGGGAAGTGGAGAGACACAGAACCAACAGGGCATATATAATAAATACATAATAATGGGATTTACAGCAAAGAATCAGCTCACACAGTTACGGAGGCCGAGAAGTCCTAAGATACACAGTCGGCAAGCTGGGGACCCGAAAGAACCATAGTATGGGTCTAGCCCAAGTTCAAATCCGAAGGCAGAAGACTAATGGCTAGAACACAGGCAGGAGGAGGTCCCTTTTATCCAGCCTGCTTGTTCTATTCCAGTCTTCAACTGATGGGAGGAATCCACCCACCTGGGGGGAGGGCAATCTGCTTCACTCGAGTCTACCAACCTAAATGCTGATCTCCTCCAGAAACACCCTGCAGACACATGGAACAGTGCTTGACCACATGTCTAGGCACATCGCCGCCCTGTCAAGTTGACACATAAAATGAACCATCACAGGTAGGCACCGACAACATGCCCCACATGTGTCCGTGTCCAGGGTCTGTGCGCCACTGCGCCCGCAGCCATGGCCTCCCCGGGGCCCAGTATCACTGGGTCCACCCCTGCTCTGTCCCAACGATGGGGCCCAGGGCCACTCTGCTCATGTTCAGGGCCTCACTGACCTTTCTCTGAAAATGCCTCTCCACGTCACCTCACATCAAAACCAACTCCGATGGCTGTTGGAGGACACAGCCTCCTCCCCAGGGTCCCTTCCCTGGTGTATCTTTCATCCCATTCTGTCTCCAGCCACTCCCACCGACATCGCCTTCCTCCTCCTCAGCCCCACCAAGGAAAACCTCCATTCTGATCAAGTCCTGGAAATATTAACAGATTCATCATAATTGTGTGGAGGGGGCAGACACATTCCCTCCTCACTGCACTTTTCCAAAGGAGGAAACTTTGAAAATGTCAGAAACATATCAAATTGTCGGAAGTAGAAGGAGCCAGCTAGATAAATTTGTACACTTAAGTCATGGTGGTGTGTATTTATAACAGGGTAGAAATTACTCAATTTTCATCAAGACAGAAATAAACACCAACAATGATGATCACCAGTAGTCTGTGCTCCATTCTCGCAACTGGAGCCTGGAACGCCCTGTCGCCAGCCCGTGTACCTGTCTCAGGGTGCAGACAGGGAAATAAACAAAGGACTCGTGAGGATGGAGGGATGAGATTGTGTGTGTGTGTGTGTGTGTGTGTGTGTGTTAACAAATGAGGGAGAGTGATGCTAGGGAAATAGCCTTCAAAAGCACCCTCACTTCTGACACTACCTGCAAGTTCAGGGGGTCCCCAAGACACCCTCAGTTTTGATAGTTCACTAGAAGCACTCACAAAACTCCAAAAGCTATTATACTCACCGTTCCCATTTATTAGAGCAAAAGGACACAGATTAAAATCAGCCAAGGGAAGAAGCACATGGGGCAGTGTCCAGGGGGTGCCACACGTGGATCTTTCTGTTGTCCCACCACAGTGGAGTCGTGGGCAGTGCTAACATCTCCCAGCAGCGAGGTGTGATAACGCAAGTGGAATTCTGCCAGGGAAGCTCACCCCAGCCATCTCGGTGTCCAGAGTTTTTGTTGGGGCTCCGTGGTTGACTGCCCATGTGGCTGACCTTTTGTCCCCAGTTCCTACAAAGGTAGAGGAGATATCACATGGCCCAAAGACCCCATCATAAGTCAGATTGTTTGACTGTCCAGTGGCCAAGACCCCAGCTATCTAAGGACCCCAGGACATTCCAAGGACATAGAGATCACTCCCAATAGCCAAGGGCAAAGGCCAGGCTCTCTGTGGATGTGGTTAATTCAGATACACAGAGAGGAGCTGGAGAAGTGAAGATGTAAAAGAGGATATCAGAGCTTCTGCAGTCAATCCCTCTGAAGCCCAGGGGTGGGTGGACAAGCTGGAGCTTGCAGGAAAATCTAAGCTGACAAGCACATCACGCCACCATGATGGACTGTTCAGCCAGGCCTCTGATGGAGGCCTGGGGCCATGGCAGGTCAGGGGGCCAGCGGCTGGGGAGATGAACTGGACACAGAGCAGAGTGAGGGCAAGCTGGCACCCTCAGCAATGTCTGTGGCATGTGGCTGCGGTGAGCCACTGCGGGTGATGACTGCTGCTTTCCTTCTGTCTCTCAAACCCTATGCAAGCTCCTCTCAGCCAGCTTTAACCTGAAACCATCCAGGCAGGGAGATTCTGGGGCAAGGGGTATCTTGGTCCATTCAGGCTGCTGTAACAAAGTGCCACAGACTGGGTGGCACTTACAATAGAAGTGTATTTCCCCTAGTTCTGGAGGCTGGAAGTCTGAGATCAAGGTGCCAGCATGGTCAGGTTCTGGTGAAGGGCCTCTTCCGGGTTGCAGATGGCCAATTCTCGTTGTGTCCTCACGTGGCAGAAAGAGGGAGCCTGGCAGTTCTCCAGAGCCTCTTTTATAAGGACACTAATCCCATTGCTAAGGGCTCAACTCTCATGACCTCACCACCTCCCGAAGTCCCCACTTCCTACTACCATCCCTTTGGGGGTTAAGATTTCAACATATGAATTTGGAGGGGACACACACATCAGTTCATACATGGAGTCCCCCAGCCTTAGCCAAGTTGATGTAGCACAACCCAGCATAGCTGTGCCATCTGTCCTATGAAAGCCAGGTATGGGCCCCAGGGTGAGCTCAGGGGGGTGCCCTACACACTGCTGGCCCAGCTGCGTGTCCTGGTTCTGCAGGCAGGAGTGCACAGTGTGAGGGGCAGAGGCTTGTCTGGCCCCACTGTCCACCTCCAGAATAGAAATGAGTCACATGGAACCCAGTGCAATTCAGGGACACTGGCTCATTAGCTCCAGGCTGGTGGGGACCTCACACCTCCTAGGCTGCCTCCCTCACTTGACGTTTGGACATCAGGGAAGTGTGGTGGTGGCTGGAAGGGTTACCCCCAGGATGAGTTCTGTCTTCCCACCTTGGATCTCAGCATCTCTGATGGCTTTCTCCTGCAGACAGCCAAAGACAGCACGCCCTCTTGCCACAACCAGAGGCATCCTGAGCTTGCTTTTCCTAGCTTCACTCTTCCTCCCTGGGCCCCATGCCTCCGTCACAGCCATGTGGACATGGCCCCAGGAAAGGCTCTTCCACTCAGGGATGGCACCTGGACACATGCTACCCCAGCCAAGGGAGGAGAAGGCAGCCCCTGGACCACACTCTCCGCGTACAGGTGGCTCTGCACCAGCTACAGAGCAAGATGGAGACTTCAATGAAAAGCAAAAAACCATTGTTGTGTCTCCTACTTGCCACTCCAGGTCTTCCCACGACTGTCAGGAGGAACACTCGCCTCATTCAACCATCTTCTGAATCTCCCTTTAAAAAGCATAACGTTTATTAAGATTTTTTAATTTTTAAAGAAAATTCAAAATGGGCCATAATCTCTCCACCTAGATAAAGCCTATTGACATTTTTTTCTGTATCTGACTCCAAAACCCAATGATATTTTTTCTTTATCCTATTGGCATTTTAAATAATAAAAGTAAAATATATATGTATATGTATCTGTATATACCTACACATGTATGTGTAAAATTAGAAAAAGATCAAAAGTTTAGAGGATTACTACATAAGTCATCTACTATAGCAATACTGCTGCATAACAAATAGCCCCAAGCCTTAGCAGCTTACAGTGGCAAATATTTCTCTCACAGGTCTGCAGGTTGGCTGGAAGAGCTCTGCCTCTGTCTGTGGGTTTCCACATCTCCCTCAAACCAGGACCAGTGATGACTCAAAGCACCTTCTCATGCCAATAGTAGAAACACAAGAGGCCAGACCAAAACCCAAAAGCACATCTAAAGCCTCCGTTTGCACAACACTCACTCATGTTCTATTGCTTAAAGCAAATCACATGACCAAACCCAAGCAGAGAAGTCTACTTCACCCCCAATGAGAAGGGGAAGGGGAGTGAATATCTATTGAACAATAGTTCAGTCTACCACAGATTTCTACAAAGTTAAAAAATTAAGTATTAATAAAAGCTTCCTTCCCCCTCCAATATAGAAATCTATACATACACACATGTATAATGCAAATATTCACATGTGGATATACATATTTTTAAATATAAAAAGGAGTTCCTATCATACATACTCTGTTCCTTTTAGAGAGCTTTGCACATACAATTTCCCTGTTGATTTATCTAATAAACACTTACATAGGACTTCTTATGTGCCAGGTACTTTCCTAAGAGCTTTGCAAATATAATACATTTCTTGGTGCAAAAAGGTCCTGGGGCATGTATCTTAAGAAACTCTTTTTTGTTTGTTTGTTTGTTTTATTCTATTTTTCTTGAGAGTATATCTTTATTGCTGAGAATATTTTTAATTTTCACAATTATTCCCTAATTGTCTTTTGGAAAGAGGGCACTGATTTACGCTCCCACCAACACATAGAAAAGCATCTACTCTCCCATCCTTACCAGTCCTGCGGCATCACAGTTTTCTGTTTTTATTAATCTGATAACTGAACCACAAATTTCACTCTTGTTTGTTTTACATTTCTTTCATTAAAAATGAGTCTGGGCATCGTTCTCACATTTATTGGCCATTTGTATTTATTCTGCTATAAATTGCCCATTCACATCCTTTGCCCATTTTTCTATTGGGTTATTTTTTCTTATCAATTTGTGTGAATTCTTTGTAAAGCAGGGAAATTGGCCGGTCAGATTTGTCTGCCACAGATGTTGTAAATATGTTTTCCCAGTTTTTCACCTGTCTCTTGAATGCGTTATGGTCTACTCTATCCAGTGAAAGTTTCAGATTTTTATGTAGTCAAATTTATCAATTCTGTCCTTTCTGACTTGTAGGTTTTGTATCTTATTTCAGTCATGCTCTTTTGTAATTTTATTCTCTTTTAAACTTTTTATTCCAAAACAATTGTAGATTTATAGGAAGTTGCAAAGACAGTACAGAGAAGTCCTATGTAACTTCCACCAGTTTATCCCAGTGTTCACAGCTCAGATAGCTATAGCAATTGACATTGATACAATATGTATGTGTAGTTCTATGTTATGTTAACATTTGATCACTTGTGTAGACTCATGTAACTGCCATTGCAATCAAGATACAGAATTGTCCATCACCACAAAGATCTCCCTCATGCTATCTCTTTATAGGCACACACATCCTCCTTCCCCCCACCACCTTTAGTCCTTGGCAACCGCTAATTTGTTTTCCATCTCTATAGTTTTGTCATTTCAAGAATTTTATATAAAAGGAAACCTATAGTATGTGACCTTTTCAGATTGGTTTTTTTGACTCACCATAATGCCCTTGAGACCCATCTAGGTTTTTGCCTGTATCAATGGTTCATTCCTTTTTACTGCTAAGTGGTATTCCGTTGTACGGATATTCAACAGTTTATTTAGCCATTCACAGATTGTAGGGCATTTGGGGTTTTATATTTTTTCCCCAGTTTTTGCTGTTATAAATAAAGTTGCTCTGAACAATAAGGATTTTTCATGGACATAAATTTTCATTTCTCTGAGATAAATACCCAGGAATATAATTTCTGAGTCATATGGTAAGTGTATCTTTAATTTCTAAGAAACTGCCAAATTGTTTTCCACAGTGGCTGTTTTTAAATTCACTATTCCAATCTCTGTCTTTTAATTGTATATATAGACCATTTACATTTACTGTAACTATTAATATGTTAGGGCTTAAATCTGTCATTTTATTTTTTAAGTTCGTTTTCTCCATTTTTCATTTCTCTATTTTTTTTTCTGCTTACGTAATGAATCACAGTCTACTGGTATCAACGTTTAACCAGTTTGAATGAAATGTAGAAACCTACTTTCCTTTACACACTCTCATTATAATTATCTTAAATACTTCCTCTACACATACTGACTACATCAAGCAGTCTTATAATTTTTGCTTAACCATCAGACATAATTTAGAAAACTCAAGAATAAAAGGAAAGTCTGTTGTATTTACCCATATGTTTAGCCTTTATGTTATTTTTTCTTTCTTCTTGGTGTTCCAAGATTTATTCTTTTATCATTTTCTTTGTTTAGAGAAACTTCTTTAGCCATTCTTTTTAGAATAGATTGGCTGGTGACAAATTCAAATTCTCTTAGTTTTTCTTCATCTGTGAATGTCTTAATTTTCTCTTCTCTTCTGAAGGACACTTTCTGAGTTGATAGTTCTTTTCTGTAAGCATTTGAAAACCATGATGCTTCCTTATGGCCTCCATGGTTCCTGATGAGAAATCTGCTGTAATTCTAATTATTTTTCATATACATAAAGTGCTATTTTTCTCTCATTTTGCTCAAGATTTTTTCTTTATTTTTCAGAAATTTGATTATGACGTGACTTGGAATATATTTCTGTGGGTTTTCCTGTTTTAGGTATACTATGCTTCTTGAATCTGTAAATTTATGTCTTTTACCAAATTGGGGGAGTTTTTGGTCATTATTTCTTTGGATAGTTTTTAGCCCTGACCTCTTTCTCCTCTCCTTCCTGGACTTCTATGAAACAATGTTAGATCTTTCATCATTCCACGGGTCCCTGGGGCTCTTTTTTAATCTATTTTTCTCTCTGTTATTCAGATATGGTGATTTCCTTTTTTTTTTTTTTGAGACAGAGTCTCGCTCTGTTGCCCAGGCTAGAGTGCCATGACGTCAGCTTAGCTCACAGCAACCTCAAACTCCTGGGCTCAAGCAATCCTGCCTCAGTCTCCCGAGTAACTGGGACTACAGGCATGTGCCACCATGCCTGACTAATTTATTCTATATATTTTTAGTTGTCCAGCTAATTTCTTTCTATTTTTAGTACAGACGGGGTCTCACTCTTGCTCAGGCTGGTCTTGAACTCCTGACCTCGAGTGATCCTCCCGCCTCGGCCTCCCAGTGTGCTAGGATTACAGCCGTGAGCCACCCAGCCCTGCCCAGATGGGGTGATTTCTATGGTTCTCTTGTCAAGTTCACCAATTCTTTTCTCCATTGAGATTTTGTTTTGATTATTGTTATTTTTCAGTTCTAAAATTTCCATTTGGTTCTTTTTTATATTTTCTATTTCTTCACCAGGACTTTACGGAGACAGTCTACATTTTTCATTGTTTCAAGTACGTTCATAATTGTTGAAGCATTTTCATGATGGCAGCTTTAAAATCCTTTTCAGATAATTTTAACATCTGTACCATCTCTGTGTTGGTGGCTGTTGATTGTCTTGTCTCATTCCTGGTTTTCAATATGAGTGTTTTTTTAAATTGAAACCTGGACATTTTTTATAATGTATTGTGAGAATCTGGATCTTATTTAAACCTTCTGTTTTAAACCAGACCTCCTCTGACACTGCCCCAACAGGGAGGAGGGGGGGTATCCTGTTACTGCTCTGCACTTGATCTCCACCAAACCTGCAGAGGGAGCGGGTCTCACCACCATCCAACAGGAATGAAGGTCTCCAGTCCCCACTGGGGACTTTTCTGCCACCACCCCAGTGAAGGGGGACGGGTTGGAGTGCCTCATTACAGCTGGCAAGGGGGAGAGTCTGGCTCCTCCCTTGGCCTTTGCTGGCAGGGGTGGGATAGAACCTCAGTGTTTTCAGCTTTGTTTGACAGGAGGCCAGCGGTTACTGCCTAAACCGTTCTATCTGGTGAGGTTACCCCTTTCCTGGTCTTGTCCTCTAGTCGTTTGGCTAGCGAGAAAGCACACTCTTCTTGGGGCTTCTAAAAAAATCCTCACCTGCAGGCATTTCTAGGTTGCCCGCTTCTCCAGAGCTCAGTCTGGGATATACGAGGCAAGAAGACCCAGGAAACTCACTGCTGTGTCGTCCCTTGGGTCCTGAGCTCCTCAGCCCATCTGCCCTCTTCTTGCCACCTTCCAGAGCAGAGTCTTCTTATATTAATGTTTGTGTTACGTACGATATCCAAGGATTTCAGCTGCACTTAGCAGAAGGAATAGGGAACAGTATATCAACTCTATCATTCTGCAAGCTATGGCTTTATTTTTTAACAATACGTTTAAATCTCTGATTCATCTACAATTCATTTTCATGTAAGCAGTGATGTCAGGACCACAGCTCCATTTTTTTAGACTACTCTAAGTGATCTCAGTACCATGTATTAGATAATCCCTCTTTGCCCCCAGTGATTTGAAATGCCAAACAGACTCCCATGCGTATGGGGACTGTTTCTGTCTTCTGTCCGCTGAACCCAAGTCCTCCTCAGCACCAACTGGTTGATTTATTGGAGCATCGAATGTGCTCACTGTTGGCTGGAGCTTGGCCCCTCATTGTTCTTCTGCCCGCGGGGCTCCCAGAGCCCAGCCTCTACAGACTCTCTCCCCACACTCCCTGAGGGTCCCTGTCGTAGTGTTCCGTGGCTGCTGTAATACAGAACCATAAATGGGGTGACTTAGAACAACAGAAATTTCTTCTCTCTCATTTCTGGAGGCCAGAAACACCCAGTCGAGATGTCGTAGGGTTGTTTTCTTCTTGGGGGCTCAGAGAGAGAATATGTTCTGTGACTCTCCCCTAGCTGCTGGTGGCTGCCAGTGGCTGCTGGCAACCCTGATGGCTTTGCCGGTGCATCACTGCAACCCCTGCCCCCTTCATCACATGGCCCTTCCCTCTGTGTGTCTCTGTGTCTCCTCCTGTATGATGAGGACACCAGTCATACCGGATCAAGGGCCCCCAACTGCAGTACGACCTCATTTTACCTTAATTCATCACTTCTGCAATGACCCTATTTCCAAATATGGTCACATTCTGGGGTCCCAGAAATGACGTGAATTTTGAAGGGACACTGTTTAACCCAGTACAGTCTTCGACAGGCTGCACTTGTCAAGACACACCCCCTCCCCGGCCCCAAACATCCGCTCGCCTTCCCCAGCTCCTCAGTGCAGGAGCTCCGGCATCTGAGCCGAACCAGGGCCTTGCTTCTGCCTGCGGGTGGTGATCGCTTCGCACTCCAGCAGCCCCCAGTCCGCCTCCCCCAGCCTGCTCAGGCCCATCGCCTCTATCGTGGGGCCTTCCTAGATGCGCAAGGGGCAGCCTGTCAGGGGCTCACTTACGTGGGAATCCGTTGGTCTGAAGAACAGGTCACACTTCCCAGCACACGGTCACTGGCAGGGGAGCGATCGGAGCTCCTCCATCAGGGCAGATGGAGTCCAGGCTCTTGGGGGAACTGCGCAGTGGCGGCAGGGACTTCATGAAAATAGTTTTCCACTTGACACTTTGTTCAAAATTCACAGAGTCCCAATAGAATCAGTGCTCTGGGCTGAAACCAGTTCAGCGTGGGCACATCACACAGATGATTCCTATTCCTCATGAAAGCCCTGGAGTGACGCATAGCTCCCATTGTATAGAACAGAAAACTGAGGCTCATAGAGGTTTAAGTAAGCTGCCCAGGTCACACGTAGGGTAGATGCGGACAGGGATTTGCACAGCTCTGTCTGGCTCCTCCATCCCCCTCATGATGTACCTGGGACCCTCTGAGGGCTGAGGCTGGCTGTGCTGCCGGGTCTACCTTGTATTGCTGATCACCTCAAGGCCACCTGGTTCAACCTTAAAAAAGAAGTTCCTGACAATAACCTCCATCTTCAGCAAGGCAGGACCCAAATATATTTAATGCAATTTGTCCAATCACCTTTGGGGAAAAAGGAGGCTCTCACCACAATGTTACTTTGATGGAGATTTTATGTTCTCTCTTCTGAATTTGGGGGATTTGCATTTAAGCTCTTTCAAGCCCTTATTTTGCTGCAAAACCATTAGCACTAAGTGGAGACCCGGCTGGGACTTTTCCAACCAGCAGCCACAGATGATAGTGTTTCCATGAACCATGTCATCATCTTCACTCTCAGGCAAGAAGAGAGATGCGCCCCACTCCGGCCATCACCCTATCTGCTCCCCGATGTGACCAGGCCTCCCTGGGTTTCACTTACCCCTAGTGAAGACCACATGTCATGGTGCTCAGAGGGAGGTGTGAGTGTCCATCTCCAGGGTTCAAATCCTCACTATGCCACCTGTCAGCCGGGTGAGCTGGGGTGAGCAAGTTCTTTAACTTCTTTGAGCTTCGGTTTCATCACTGGCGAAATGGCCTTGGTGTGCACTGGATACAGCAGGATGTGGATGTGTTTAGCATAGTGCCCAGCCCATGGAATGTTCTTCAAAAGTGCAAACTGTCAGCATTGCCATGGTGGTTATTACTGTCATTGCTATTATTCGAGCAGGAACCTGCCTTGGTCAAAGACACATGAGCCTCTGACTCCAAGGATCAACCTAGAGACAGAAATGTTTGTCATAATTAAGGCTGGCGTTGCCATGAGGAATTGGGTCTTGATTTTCACCTTATGGTGGGGCTGTCCAGTAAGAACAACTTAACACTGGTACCATATGCAATGCTCACCTGTGCCCACTGGTGCATGCAGGCTTTACTGCACCTCTGGGAGGGGTCAGGGAGCCTTGTCACTGTGCAGGGCAGACCTGGGCTCCAGCCATTGCTATCTGGGTTCCATTCGTCTAAGTTCTTAACTTGGGCTTTTCTGCCTTCTGCTCCACCGTGCCTGCATGGGGGAAGTTCAGACCTTCCCCAAGGCTGAAGCTGCACCCACATTGTGGGCATTTTTCTGTCCCCTAAAGTTATTCTCCTCCACGTCATCCATCCACATGGGAGGGACAGACTGATGGCCAGTGTCAGCCAAGGGCGCAGCTCCGGACCTCCGCTGCTGGATTTGGATGTGTCCTGGACCAAGCCACAGCCTCTCCAAAGCAAGTCATTACTTTATTCCTTTCACCAAACTGTAATGAGCACCCACAACTTGCTTCCTGCATTGGAAATGCAGCCGAGAACAGGTACACCCGTTCTCCAACTTCATAGAGACAGAAGATAAACTCCAAACAAGGAGCAAAGAAAATATTAGGATGCGGGGTGCACGTGTGGGGGATTTAAACAAGATTACATGATGGAAAGTGACCCGATTGGGTTGGGGTCATCAGGGAAGGTCAACAAGAAGAAAGCATCCACACCGTGCATGGAATGACGAAAGGAGCCAGCTATGCAAATATTCCAGGTGGCAAGAGCCACCTGTGCAAAGGTCCTGGGGCAGGAATGAGCTTTGCCATGTTTAGAGAAGGAAGGAGGACCATTGCTGCTGGCACACGGAACCAGGGCAGAGAATTCTGCAAGGGGCGTGGGACAAGCCCAATTCCAAATGGCAGGAGGCTGGGTTCTAAGATCATGCTCTGCCACTTTGCAGGTGAGTCACTTTGGGCAATCCGCTTCCCCTCCAAGCTTCAAGCGGCCCAGACAGTGAGTGCCCTGTGTGGACACTGCCCAGCTGACCGTGTCACTGGGCCTCAGAACTCCCCAGAGTTCCACAGTGGGCAGACATTTGGGTTTGTTGATGAGGGTGGGGCATTCATGGTCCATTGAGGACCAGATACATTTCTGCAGGCCATATTCTTCCGGGACCACCCACAGACCTCTTCCTAGTACTGTACGGAGACCACATGGGTCAGGGATTCCGCCCCTCGCCCTGTGGCCGGCTCACACCAGCCCATCCCGACCTCTGCATTTCCCACCGTCGCTACGGTGAGGGAAGCTATGCTCACTGGGCTGCCATTTGTAAATTTTACGAGTAGATTCCAGCCAACTCTGCTCTCCAGCAAGGCTGGTGGATGAGACCTTCTGTCTCAGATATCCTGGTTAATGGAGCATTCATGTGTACCTTACATGGCTCTTCTGCTCTCAAAGAATTATAAAACAACAAAATGCACTTGACACTAAAACTTGGTGACCATAATTTAACCCAGCTTTGATAAGCACAAAAGCTTTCCAGAATTTTTTGTTGCCGGAGGGTCATAATTATGAGTAGCAGTTACGACATGTACCACCGATGTGCAGATCTCCTGCCTAATGGAGATTTCTGGTGGAAAAAAATGCGACATTGATCATCTCTCGTGATCTACACTCTGCCTACTTGAGAAGCTACACAGATGGAGGAAGATGGTTTTTCAGGCCCCACGAAGATTTGTCTTAATGAAGATGTATGTTGCCTTATTCACACGCCCTCATTTCCTCCAAAGCTTGCTGACGCGTTCTCAATGTACGGCAGACGTTTGCAGAACCACCAATTAAATGGCTTTGCACTCAGCCCCAGCAAGACTTTCAGCCACGCACTTGCCCTCCAAGGTGGCGAGTGATGTCTGAATGGGCAACTGGCTACCAGATCATTCCGTCTCTCCCAATCGCCAAACTTAACACAGATTTGTTCCAACGGGCTCTCATAATTAGACTCTGTTGAACGGATATTTCAGAGGAATGCAGCAAAGTTTAAAATAAGCCCAAATTAATCTCACAGAGAAAAGAGTGTGATGCAATCCAAGATGATTTTAATGTCAGGAAGAGACAGTAAATTTCATGTTTATTATTCCTTGTAGATTTATGTTCTCATTACCTATCACACTTGCAGATGAAAAAAAGCAAGTGTAAAAGCACCTGTTTTCTATCCGGGGGATCTCATAAACTGTATTAAGGATGTGATCATTATATGTACACGTTTTATAGTAATGTTTTCTTAACAGCCAAAAGCACTTTCATTTAATATTAATAAAACAGATGTTTTGGATGAACGTGGCTGGAAACCGGCACCTCCTTCTAACACGATCTCTGAGTGGTCAAGACCTCCCCAGCCCCGAGCCCGGCCTCCAGACAGAAACCGAGGCAGGTCGCTGCCATCCTAATCCCTCCCATGGCTCTAAATGAAGGTAGAGAGAGCAGAAATCCCGTCCTATAATAATTAGCCAAGGTCCTAAAGACACGAAAGTGTGTGAAGAGACCCATTTCTCTCTTACCAGCTCCTCCACTGGAACCAACTTTAATTTTGGACTGGGATACAGAAATAACCCTGGAGCACATGACTTTACCATGGAAATAAATCACAATAAAATGTGTGGGGTGGTGGAGAGGGCCACCACTGTGAACATGTAGAATCCTCTTTGCAAACTCCACTTTGGTGGCCGAGTGACAACATTCCCATCCAACCGTGGAGCCTGGGCACTTTGCCTCTCATCACAATAAAAAAAGCAGCTGGTTGGGTAAATTTCCTCTTGGCAACCTCTGGTTCAGACAGATATAAGATTTTTGAAATGTGTGGGGCTGTTTGCTCCGTAATACCCTGGACGACTCAACGCTTGGCTTGTCTCAGACATTTGCTATAAATAAAAATGAAAACCCCGCACCGGTAACGCCGAGCCGGGCTAGCTCCCCTGCCTTCCGGGCAGACGGGCGTCTTATTAGCAAGGCCTCCTGGTGCAGGCCAGCGAGGGAGTGAGGGGTGAGGCCGTGAAGGTTAAGACGCGGAGCCTGATGAATTTAGCCACGGCAGGCCCGTCTCGCTGGCGATATGAAAACACAGGGAGCAAGGTTGAGGTTAGAGGGTTGGATGCTCTCTGGCTTGGAGGAATAGATGCTTGCAGCTCTGATGAAAGTGGGGTCCGGGGTGCCCATCTTTTTATCCCAGCCGAGGAAACATTCTTAAGACCAAGTGGCCCCCTGGAGTGATTCAGGGGGGTGTGCAGAATTGATAGGTGGGTCGCTGTGCTCACAAGCAGCCACGATGAAAGCTTATTTTAGCCAGGGGCTGAACTCATCCAAATCTGTCACTCTGAACAAGGACCTCTAATCCACCAGGACTCAGATCCCTCCTGCCAATTACCCGGATAACCTGGCCTTGGGCAGACAAATTACTGGGGAATCAGTGGTTTCATGTGACACTAAGCAGGGTGCCTGATGCACCGTGGGCTTCAGTAATACCCGTAATGAGTGACGGAATGAGTGGATTAACCCGTGCAAGGGCGCCACAGCTTTCTCGAGGGCGATAAGCCGACGCTCCAAGCACAACATGTGTGTGGTCAAAGCTGCCTTGGAGAAAGCCTCAGTTGGGCCAGAGAGAGCCGGGACAGGGGTCGCCTGGCAGGGTTTCACCGTGGCCACAGTTACAGGCTCTGTCACCGGCTTTGTGCGGTCGCTCAGAAGGGCCGTGTCTTAGCTCAGGCTGCTCTGGCAAAATGCCACAGACTGGGTGGCTTTAACCCCAGACATTCACTTCTCACAGTTCTGGATGCTGGTGAAGACCCTCTTCCTGGACCAGAAGTGGCAACGTCTCCTCAGGTGGCAGAGA
>CAUYSK010022109.1:0-74380 GCA_963575035.1 Avahi laniger | reverse complement strand
ATGGCAATCACAGCAACAAAAAAAATTAATAAATGGGATTTGATTAAACTAAAAAGCTTCTGCACAGTTAAGGAAACAATCAACAGAGCAAGCAGACAATTTACAGAATGGGAGAAAATATTTGTAAGCTACACATCCAATAAAGGGCTAATAACCAGAATTTATAAAAAACTCAAGCAAATCAGCAATAATAAAACAAACAACCCAATTAAAAAGTGAGCAAAAGACATGAACAGAAGCTTTCAAGAGGATAGACAAATGGCCTATAGACATATGAAAAAATGCTCAATGTCACTAGTCATCAGGGAAATGTAAATTAAAACCACAATGAGATATCACCTTGCCCCAGTTAAATTGGCCTTTTCTTAAAAAGTCCAAAAACAACAGAAGTTGGCATGAATGCAGAGAGAAAGGAACACTTACACTCTGTTGGTGGGACTACAAATCAGTACAACTTCTATGGAAAACAGTATGGAGATTCCTCAAAGAACTAAAAGTAGATTTACCATTCAATCCAGCAATCTCATTACTGGGTATTTACCCAAAGGAAAATAAGGCATTTTATCAAAAAGACATCTGCACTCAAATGTTTCTTGCAGCACAATTCACAATTGCAAAGATGTGGAATCAACCTAAGTGTCCATCAATTCATGAGTGGATTAATAAAATGTGGTATATGTACACCATGGAGTACTACTCAGCCATAAAAAAGATGAATTAATAACTTGTGCAACAATCTGGATGTAACTGGAAACCATTCTCCTAAGTTAAGCATCTTAAGAATGGAAAAATAAACACTACATGTACTCACTATTATATTGGAACTAATCAACGAACATACATGTGCACAGAGAGAAGGAAAACTCAGTGGAAAGCAACCAGGGTTAGGGGGGAAAGGAGAGGAATAAACCAACCTAATGGGTACCATGAACACTATTTGGGTAATGGACACACCTCTAGCCAGGACTCAAGCATTATGAAAATGATCCATGTAACCAAAAACATTTGTTCCTCTATAATATTATGAAATAAATAAAAAAAATTTTAAATATGATCAAGTAAAAACTTATGCAATAGAAAATTCTAATTTTTTATCAAATTAACTTGTTTATTTCCATACAATGGACAATTATTTACTGCTGTTCCTATATTTAGAATGGGGAAACTGAGGCATCTAAAGTTTATGTGATTTGTCTCCTACTACTCACCAAGTCAGGGATATAAGTGATATATAACTTAGGAAATCAAAATTTTTTCCATTTAATTGGTTTAAATTTTGATAAATATTTACTCAGCACCTTCTGGGTGCAAGGCACAAAGACATGGGCAGAGGGAACAAAGATTAGTAAGATGTGTACCCTGGTTGAATAAGTCTGCCATCTTGCAGGGAAAAAGATACATGGCTATGTAAACACACACACACACACACACACACACACACACACACAGAGTGCAATATAGAATGTGATCCAGGTTTTAACAGATACAAATAAAGTATGGTAAAGTTCAGAAGGAAAACAGAATGGGGGAAAGAAACTGGTATTTACTAAACATCTTATATAGGCCAAGAACCAGGCTAGGTCCTCGGCATACATTTTCTGATTTAAGCCTCACAGTAACCCAACAGGGTTTTGGGGTTTTTTTTTATTTTGTTTGCTTTTTGTTTTCTTTTGCTTAACAGATATAGAAGCCAATATTCAGCAAAAAGTCTGTTTTACAGTTATTGAGTGGTAAGAGATGGTTTAGACTTAGGTCTGTCTGAAGAGGGAGAAAATACTTCAAACTATGGGATCAGGAAAAACTTTGCAGAGCAGCTGGATTTTGTGATTTTGTTTTCTTTTGTACCTTTGATTGTGAACCATTTCTGGGTCATCTACTCCTATTGGGATTGGATAAAAGTATGTATCCTTTCTCACAAAAACACACATATGCACATAGATATAAATACTTTCAATTTCAGAGGGTCCGTAGATACCAAGAACCCCCCTTCTCAGTAAATTAGCTCCTACTTGTTCATGGGAAAAAAGATACTTCAGAAGCTAAACCACCAAAAAACTCCACAGACCTTAAATTCCTGCAGTTCCAGCCTCCTGTCATTAATCTCTTTCTCAAGCTGAGCCTTTTCTACTTGCATAGCGCCAGCAGTTCGTCCATGCTGGCCCACCAACTGCGTCATGTTTTCAATCTGCTGTCGCAAAATCTCGATCACCTTGTCCTTTTCTGTCATCTGCAGCTTGAGGGCCTCGCATTCCGTCTGCACGTTTCGGAGGTGATCCCCTTCATTTTTCAAGTGTTGCAGCTCCTGCAGTTTCAGGTCTACCCGAGAGCGGAGCTTCGTGATCTCTGCGTTGGTCGCCTCGATGGCTCTCTCTTTCTCCTGAAGGGACACCGTCAGGTCTGATACCGTCCTCTCTGAGCTCTCCAGGGTCATTTTCTTGGCTGTCAACTCTTCTACTACTTTGCGGAGCATCTCTTTGGTGGATTCAAGCTGAGCAGTCAAGGAGGACACTTTTTCTAGACTTTCGTTCTTTCCCTGAATTGCTGCCATCTGTTTGTTAAATAAAAAAGAATTTCATGGATTTGGGAGGATAGGTATAGGCAACCTCAAGAGATATGACAGCTTAACTCAAAAGCATGAAATCATGAATTGGATAATGTCTAGTTAGATTAACTCAAATCATTTTGCTGTCAGAACTCCAGCTCTTAAAACGTGTAAGACTGACATGTGCTAATCAGACCAGGGTGGAGAGGTCTTAATTAAACAATGCTCCTCCATAATGGTTTGCTGGCACGGGGAGCTTGGGAAGTTTCCTCTGAGGACCTTTTCTGTCCCCATTTAGACTAAGATAACCCTGGCGACAGGGAAGAAGGTTGGTAGGATCGACAATAACTACCTATATTTTTTATTTCCCTCCAACCTTCCCCTTAATTCTACCTCTGAGGTAGATGAATAATGGCTTTTATCTCGCGCACATTGACACTGTCTGGTTCTCGTTGGGAAGAGATGAAGATTCTCCCTTCCAGTTGCTCCTTTCATCTTTCTTTTTGCCCAGGTAGGCCAGAGAACAGGCTAATGGCTTTGCCTGAGTCTCAGCCAAGACTGTACCTTGCTTTGCGTTCACATTCCGGGAAGCTTACACTTTTGTGGGCTGCTTTTTATGTCTGTGACAGTAAATAGCTTCAGAACCCTGTCTTCCCAGCACCGGAGCGACATGCTGTTCAGAAAGCAGCGCCCGTTTTGCTGTTGGTGCACTGGAATGGAGAGCACTCATTAGTCTCGGTCAACGTGGGGGAAAGAGAGCAAAGTCTCCTTTAGGGGAAACGCAAAAACAAATCTTTGGAAACCTTCAACCTTGTTGCTCCTCGTATATCCTGACAGTTTGATGCTTTTCTGAAGCAGAAATGAGCATTTATTAGCTTACCAATTTCTAGGTGAAAATGAAAGGCAAGTGGATGGGAATTTAGTTTTTCAACAATGCACAAACGAGATAATACGCTTAGTTTGATGAGTGGTCAAAATCTAGCAATAAATACCAGGTTTTTATGAATTGCTCACAGAATGCACAGCTCTATTCTAGAGCTACCAATAGACGTAAAGTACCCTTCTCCCCGAGAGGAGGCCGTCCGGCAGCAGCGCGGCTCTGACCTGCCGCTCCATCTGGCCCTGGCACTCGCTCTTCATGGCCTTGAGCAGGGCTTCCAGGCGCTGCACCTCCATGTTGCGGTCGTCCAGCTCCCGCCGCAGGTGGTCAATGGTGATGCTGTTGCCCGTGTCGCGGTCCCACAGACGCTTATTCTGCTCCTTCTCCAGACTCAGCTCCTTCTCTCGTTTGTGTAGATCAGCCTAAAAGAAGTGAGGAATGCTTTTTTCCTTCTTGCTATTAAATAATTAAGATCAAACTCTTAGTTCATCTTTGGAGTTTTTATGTGATTCGAGAAATCTTTGATTTTGGAATCTGATTCCTTTTCAATAGCTTATTTAAGAGTGATTATTTCCTAGAAAAATAAGTCAACATTTTGCTTACTTAAAATTTTTAGCGTTACAAATCGGTCTGAAGGGCCTAGACCTCAAATGATATACAATAGAAAGAAAAATACGGTCGATTTTAAAAGTCATCCTGTTTTTAAGTCTTGAATTTTCTAACAAAGACATTATGCTTCATGTCAGGTGTGCTCCTATGATAAAGAAATGCTTAGAAGCTTAAAGAAATGATGACAGTAATTTGGTATACTGCTTCGGGAATGGCAGAATAGTGGCAGGTCCTGGGACTGGCGTAGCACGTGGGCTGTGAATAGAACTACCACCCTACTCAGTCATTTTACGTGGTGCTCACCACGAGCAAAAACTGTACAGTCAGAGCAGGAGAAACAAAGATATACTGACCTTTAAATGATTTACCACTCAAGCAAAGTTAAGACACAGACATAAATAACCGGAAGTGATCTTTCATTAGCGAGAGCGACTTGGAGACGCAGAGATCAGGGAGCAGGGACAGGAAAGGGCACATGTGCCTTGCTGGGGGCACTGGTCCACGCAGAGAGAAGGGACTGGAAAGGTAAGCGAGGGCTGGACGGGACAGTCTCGAAACAGAGGGAGTCGGACTTTATGGAGAAAGCAATTTTTGAGTTGAATTAGGAGGGGCACGATCACAGCTGTATTTTAGCAAGTGACCATGGCAGAGGAGCTACACTGGAGCTAGGGACACCAGTAAGGAGACTGCCACGCTCCAGGTGAGGGGCGACGAGGGGCTGGAACGAGGGTAGTGGTGACTGGAGAGAATGAAAAGAACGGACAGGTTTGGGGATCTTTCAGACATGTGCTAAGCTTTTCCAAGTAAGTATGAGAACACGGGAAACACACAAATGGCTGCGGAAAGCAGTGAAGAATTATGCCAAGGTTAAGAGCTTCTCTACCCAGCTGTTAGCTCTGCCTTTATCCCAGCTCATCAAGCCCTCGTCCGCCCGCAGAGGGTGGCTCTACCAGTGACCGGCACCACGCTCCAGAATGGGGTTTGGCAGGCAAAGAAATTTATTTTCCTCCCCACTAATATCACACAAAGGGGTACCAAAAGTTTCTTGAATTTCTCAGCCTATGGTACCTCTAACAGGGGACAGAGGCTGATTCACTATGATCACAACGCTGCCGTCTTTTTCTTTTTTAAAAATTTCACCTAAACTTCCATTCAAAATTTCTACATGTATAATTTGTTAAGTGTCTTGAAAGTTATTTGGCTGTAAAATAAACACGTAACATGACTTCAGTTTAGTAGAATACAGTATCTAATTGAAAGACTATGGCCGTTTGATAATATCCTTCACCTAACTCCATAACAGCTCTGCTTAAGAAAAAAAGATACACAGATTATATTTTATTTATTATATTTTATTTGTCTAGGATACTCCATTGCGTATATGTATAAATATTTTGTAAATTTGTAATTTTATAAAGGAAATTAGTTTTGTGAAATATTTTGGTGGAAAAACTTCCCAGAATTAATTTCATTCATGGAGTAGGGCATAATCTCACCAACAGCTTTTGAAGTTGATCATCCAAATTTCCAGATTCCTGACTGAACTGGTCACGTTCCGTCCGTGCTTCAGTCAGCTCCGAGTTGGCGAGGACTAACTGCTTTTCCAGCTCTTCTATCTAAGAGTACAAAGTGAACAGAGTGTGACTAAGTCAGTGGGTGATAGAAAACAAATACAGTCTTTGGAAAACAAGTGGTATTATTTTGGGGACAAAAATAAAAGTTGGTACTGTAATGTGTTTTGTAAATTTATGTTGAATTTAGTTAGGGAAATTAGCCAAAATGAAATATTTGGTACTGTTGGATTTGGGCATTGTCTGTAATGCATCTCTCCCTTATTTCACTACTCAAGATTTATCCTCTCTGAAGATACGTTCTGTAATTTGGCATTTAAGGAAGTTTGATGTGGCAAAAATCATGTGCTGCAGAGCCTACAGAAATGAACTGTACTGAATTTAGAAGAGCTATTTTGTTTCAGAATATCAAAGTTTTAATAATAAAAGGCATTGAATATAAAAGAATGGAAAAACAACTTATTAGCCATTGTCATAATTTTGTTGTCACTACTAACAAGAACATGTTGATAGCTATAGAGTGACACCTGACCTTTAACTGTGATGTCTACAGTATTATTTTGTCATCTACTTTCCAGTAATAAGAAATTTTTCATATCTGTATAATGCTACATATTCCTTCTTACTTCTAAGACTTCCAAATCTACTATGTCAAGAATAAAACTTGGTTTGGATGATACACTGTGATTAAACTTTCTTAATTAGAGAACATATGAACTAAGACTAGCTTTTTCTTGATGACTTTTTAGTTTATTTTTACCTGGACTGGGTTCAATTAAGATCTTCATTTATTAATTCAACACATATTTAATAATCATATTATTATATACATATGTATATACAATGTATACATCTATCTCTTTAATAAATAAGCATGAATACATAGAAGTTACATATATCTACACATACATATATGACAAGAAAGCACTAATATAGCACTATCAGTTTCACATTTAGATACTATAATGTAGTATTATAGCCTACAATAAGAATATAGATTTTAATATTTATATTGGCTACATTTTTAAGTGCCTTTGTATTTGATTATATGTTCTATATAAAAGTATTTCATAAGAATTAGGTACACATAAAATATTAGGTACAGATTGGAATGTGTTCCTAGACTGTAATAATCTTATAAAGAAGTACTTTCATTTTTGTGCTCCCTTGGGAGGATATATAGAAAAAAAGCCCCATAAAAATTCAACCTCTGGACCAGCCTGGGCAATATAGTGAGACCCTGTCTCTATAAAAAAAATTTCAAATTTTAGCTGGGCATGGTGGCGCACACCTGTAGTCCCAGCTCCTCGGGAAGCAGGGGTGGGAGGATCACTTGAGCCAGGAGTTCAAGGCTTCAGTGAGCTCTGATTGTGCTAACTGCACTCCAGCCTGGATAACAAAGCAAGACCTGTCTCTTAATAAAAAAAAAAAAGGAAAAAATCAACCTCTGTAGCACAAGTAACTTCTAAGAAAAATGAGTTAAAAATATCAGTTGATATAATCTCTTCAGTTTTATTATTATCAGGAAAGGCTAAGTCAGCACACACTTGGTAAAGACATTAAGAATACTTAGGGGAAGAACCACAGCCTTTCACTGTTGCACGTTTATCTCATTTGCCTGGCAAGGAATGGGAGAAGAACGCAATCAGAGAGGCAATATGACGCGGCAAAGAGCCCAACACCCGAGGTTCCGGTCCAGCTTCTGTCATATAACCGCTCCGAGTTTCAATTTTCATCTATAGTTTGAAAAGAGTAATCTATATCATCTCCCATGTTCCTTTTCCATTCTGTTTCTAATACTTTTTTACGTGAGAAGAACAAGCAGCATTACTAAAGCTAGAATCCTATATTTTCCACCTGTCTTTTGAGCTATAAATTTAAGAAGAACACTTTCAATTTGAGTTAATCATGTGATTAAAACAAACATTTTCTACTCCTAGCCTGGCATAAACCATTTCTATCCTTGAGCAGAGAAAGCATTTGTATATGTGCTTTAAAATCTTAAATTAAGAATTGCTATTTTATGCATATTTTCACTTTAAAAAAAATTCTGAATGATCATTCCATAACATCAAACTAGATGGTAAAATCTATGAGACCAAAATTAAAAAAGAAAAGAGCTAAGTCTTATCTTTCCATCTGTTTATTAAATCTCAGAAGTTCCTCCAGACCCCTGCAGGAACATTGGTTTGGTAGTTGTCAGTACTGACTCAGCTGCTATAGCTTTGCTTTTACCTTTCACTTTTAATATATTTTATAAAAATATTTATATAAATGATTCAATCAAAAAGACGAATGGAGAGTGAAAGGGAAAACCACTGAAGTAGCAGCTGAGCTGATACAAACAGCTGTAAAAAACACTATAAAGAAAAGCTTTTTAAAATGTCCAGAATAAATACTGATATCTGAGATATATTAAAGGTTTTTTCTTTTCTTTTTAGATAGCAGCACTGGTTTTCCCTTTCACCGTCTATGACTCCAGTTCTGGATCACTGGACAAATGAGTACTGGATCTCATTCTAATCTCACATTGATTTTAGAGATATTACCGATCATATCAAATCATATGCCTTTTTTTTTTTGGTGGCATTGTTTTTGTTTCTTCTGTGCTCAACAAGACACAGAGCAGGATAACAAGGGGCGCTGCAGGTCAGCGTGGAGGTGCACTGGCAGAACCACGCAAAGTGGTTTGCACAGAATCTTCCTGCACAGAATTCAGCTCCAGCCAGTGCTACTAAATCGTTACTTTTTGAGTATGAAATCCAGCCCTAATTGCTTTCAAAGTAGGAAAAATACTCTTATAGTAAGATCATGAGATATTTTGTTGTCAAAAGCGAAAGTTAAGAGTAAAGCCAAATCTACAGAGCCAATAGTGACAGCTTCTACTGGTCCGAATTCGTAAAGGGGAATTCTGGAGGTTCTCCTAAAATGGAAAAAAAAGAATAGAAAACATTGCAGTAAAACATTTTTGTAAGCCACTAAAGCTATATCTACAATTTTCTTTGAAACATAATTTTTATTTTCACCAGAATGAAAATACTCTCGTTAATCTAAAGAGAAACATTACCCTCCTAAACGAATCTCCTCTTAATTTATGCATTCTAGTCGGAACAGTTTTGTGCAGATCTGTCATGTCATCAATTTTTTAAAACAATAAACACTTTTCTTATAAGGAATCTGACCTCAGGAGAAAATGCCAGGATTGCCCCCATAAAACATACTGATGTGTAACATCAACACACCCTTATAAATTTCTTTTCATGCAAATCTCACTTTTAATCATAGCTTTTATGTATTACTTTCCTTGATTTTCGTCCATGTTTTTATTTGGACAGTATGTACTACAATGTGCGCTGAAGCAGAGGAAAAAGGAAAATTTGAAGATTTTAATAGGCTTCAGTAATACAAAGTCAAGATATGTGAAAATGAAAGAAATTAAGCAGAAAAATTTGTGTTTTTTTAGATTCTATATTCAATTTGTTTTTGTTACAAAATGCACATTGATATGCACATCAGTATAATTTTTCATGATCCCAAAATGAAATCCTTTTTGTTAACCTGCTTGATCTCCTTGCTCAGTTATATCATGTATTAGTCGTGTCATTTTAGGCCAGACTATACTTGGATCTATATTAATAAGGAAGGACAGTCATCTCTCAGTGTTTCCTGACTAAACTAAAAGCAGTTACTATTAAAAGAGCCTAGTTAACCATTGGTTCAGTGTCAACTCTATTTAGGTTCACTAAGTGTATTATAAATCTCAGTGATCTAGATTAAAATTAATTAAGCTGATCTGTCCTCCTTATTTCTAACAACTGTTTATTATTTAAGACTGTCAAAATTCTGGGTGATCAACTGTTTATATTAGAGCAAAATAAGATAATGATTCTAATCACTTATATATTAACATCTATATAACCCCAAAACATTCATATAAAAAGTCTGCCATCATTCATGTAGATCTTATGCTTCTATGATGCCCAAGATACATTTATAAAAACCCAGAAACTGTTTTCATATTCTTTTTAAGGATATTTCGGTATTTGTTAAAATTTCCCACTATGCCCAAATTTAGAGTTGATCTGTATGATACTACATCAGACCAAATACAAATTAGCAAATAATAGGTGAGGCTTATGAAGGGATAATTTTTCCAAACAGCACTATAATGGAAAGCTACAGCAATTACTAATGATGTAAGAAAACACAGGTGAGTTGAGATTTATTTAGTACTTTGTGGCTTTTCAAAGGGTTTAATTTGTTGATAAACAATGAATATTTAATCTTTTCAAAATGATTTGAACAATTATTCATGAAGATCAGTTATTGTATTGGAGTATAATACAACAGCTTTCCTATTTCCTCTCTCACTGTCAGATTGTCGGCTCTCACTTCTGCCAATGTGCCTACCTCCACCAGACCCAAGCAGTAAAGCATCCGGCCACCCCATGATGTACGGATATCATGACCATCCTGCTGTTGTTTGCAGGGTGAGGTCATGACCTTTTGTGTAGGCTTGGTCTGTCCAGACTGGAGTGGACATTCCTGCTATCAATCGTCAGGGAAAAGCTCGTCCTGAGAAAAGAAACTAGAACACAAAAGGCAGACCTCAGAGAGGCAGAAAAGAGCAAATGTTTCTTTCCGTCTTTGTGTTTCCTTTCAGCAGCCTAAGGTCCCTTAGAGTTGCTTGGAGGTGGCAGTGGTTGAAATGACCTTGCCATAAGGAGTTAGGCTAAGGGCTAAGTAAGAAGGTTTACAAAGGAGGCAGTGTTATTCAAACTGCAACCCACCTGTGAATCATGACATCAAATTAGTAAGCTTCAAATCAGCATCTGAAGAGAACAGAAAATAGCCAGCATCACGTGTCATAGAGATAAATATTGTTTTGTGAAACTTGCTTCAGTTGCGTGTGTGTGTTGGATATAAGGGGAACTATATTTCTTGCTGTGACTGGTGATCAAAAATGTTTGGAAGACACTGCTATAGAGGACCGAAATCTATAACTGAGATTATAGTTTTATGTTACTCTTTACTACTTAGACTTTAGTAAAATCATGTCTAAATTTTCCATCCTTATTTTAGCTGTGCCACAGGGGATAAAGGTCAAGGTCTTATTTCCATGCTTGAACCAAGGAGAAACAGCTCCCTCCCATGGCCAGCACTGGAGTAACAGTGGTAATTATAACGAGGGGTTGCCCAAAGAAGGGCACGTGTCTGGAAGCATTAGTCCTGCAATATTTAATTCTTCTCATATGGTCTTATTTTGAATTTAGTTTTTAGAAATTTACTCAAACTATGCAAAAGTATTTTTCTAAGAATGACTTAATTTGAGCATAGAATGGAAATTAAAATTGCTTTTCTATAATTTAACATATAAAATAATTTAGCATCCTCCTACTCCAGCTTATAAACTGCTTTTAATTTGAAATTATTACTTTGATTCCTCACTTTCAAATAAATTATTAAAAATAGAAAATTGATTTTGTGTATTATAGTCTCTGGAAGCAGAACAGCAAAACCTAAACTCACCTTGTCTTCATACATCCTTTTGGCTTCCCTTAATTCAGAACGTAGCTGAGAAACAGTAGATTCCAGATCACTGAGCTGGCGCATATACATTGAATTTTGGTTTCTTGCTTGTTCTCTAAAAAGGGTTTACAAGGAGAATAAAAGCAAATAGTAAACTAAGAATAAGTGTGATACCGAACAGTACTCTAGCTTTTAGACACTACTACTAGTTATTTCATATGGCATTTATCTGGAAGATAGTCTTTTATTTTCCAAAATTGATTTTTGAAACCTTCAGTTCAAAAATGTTAACTGTCAAAGCTGGGTGACAGGTATATAGAAGTTCATTATACTATTTTCTCTCTACTTTTGTATGTGATTAAAAATGTGCATAGAGAAATTTTTAACATACTAGCTCAAATTATAAAATTATTTATATGCATAGACATACATTTTATTTATATAATTTCATATAAATATATGTATGTGTGTGTGTGTGTATATATATATAGCACATGTGTTTATTTTATCCTATCGGCTGAAAAATGAACAATACTCAAAACAGCCAATCCCAGGAGGCCCAACTACTTATAATAATACTTCCTATATGGTCAGATAATATTATCTATATGTTAAGTATTGGGAAAGTTTTATTTTTTTATAGAATCCTACTAAGCAATTTCTAAAATATCTTAGAACAGAAAATTAATTACAATACAATTATATTACAATAATATCT
Source organism: Avahi laniger (assembly GCA_963575035.1). Classification (NCBI taxonomy): domain Eukaryota; kingdom Metazoa; phylum Chordata; class Mammalia; order Primates; family Indriidae; genus Avahi; species Avahi laniger. Next base: position 62,531 of record CAUYSK010022109.1, on the reverse strand, counting down.
CTAAAATGAAGACAAATGACTATCAGTTTCAAACCACCAGGACACACATACTGAATGATTTCCAGTTGGCTCTGGATACTATTGGCTTGGCTTCGAGCACTGCTCGCTTTCTCGGTAAGTCCTGTTATTTCAATTTCATGTTCACTTATCAATTGCTCAATCCTATAAAAAGAATGTGATGACTGTTATTTGATACAGATTGTTATTTGCCTCACTACTGAGTTATTTCAAAAGCTAATGATTTTCAACACTCTCAAATTTAGTATTTTGCTTTGGCTTTGTACATACTACTCTTTTTATGACAAGTGTCTATGACAGGCCCAGAATCCTCTATCCCAATCCTCTGGAAGACAGCTAGGTTTGGGAATTCAGAATTCTTTTGATTTTACAATAGCAATACATTGCAAGTACTACCTATTATATGATGCTCCCAGTGAGGTCTAGGGAAGTATCCTATAAACCAAACATATTATGAATAGAACAATAAGTTTGTAAACATTCACATTAAATCACAAAGACTGTGAAAAGCTTTACTGTAGCTCAGATCAGGTTTTGCCAAGAGGTTAGTAACAAACTTGAATGAGGTTCCGCTGAGACCTCAACCTCTGGCCTGCCTAGCCCAGTTTTAGCATGAATTCTGCCAAGTCGGTTTAGCCCTCCCGCCCATGACATCTGATCAACCCTTGATATCTGACCGAGTCCCTCATCTCCCATCCTTGTATCTGAGTCCTTGCCCTGCCTTCAGCAAGACTCCCCACCTTCGATGTCTCCTCCTAGTAATTTTCCACACACCGATCCCTCACCCTGCACCTTGGCTGTCCATTCCCACTTGTCCTTGTCGTACTGGGAATCGAGCTTAATCCCTCTCCCTTACGGCAACACCTGTTACAATGGACTCAAATAAAGTCTTCCACACAGCTTTAAATGTAAAAAAATTTTTCAATATGAGTTTTAATAAGCCACAAGCCTACAGAAAAGAAGTCCTGTGTTTCAGAACTTTTTAGATTTTGGAATTGCAGATGAAAGACTGTAAAACTGTGATTTAGTTTCACTGCGATTTTCTGTATCTCAGGGTCAGAAACCTACCTGTCTTGATGCTGTTGAAGAAGTAGTTCTATTTTGTTCTGTGACTCGGATTTCAGTGCTTCAAGCTGATCCTCTACCTGGTTTTTTAAAAAAGACATTGATTTAGGTACTGGTAAATATAAAGCTTAAAAAAATTAGTAATTTTCAACTAAAGGAATGTTTCAGAAAAATGCAAATAGAAATAATATTAAAATCAGATATATTCTATCACTGTATTTTATCAGATCTTTTACTTGGCTAAACTCTCATGAAGCTCCACAGGTAAATCAAGCAGTTCTATTATGAGAGATCACTGTAGAAGTAACTTCTATTATTTCGGAGAAGAAATATGAGAACTTGGCTTACTTTTAAAAAATTTTAAAGTTATAGCCCTAATACTATTCTCTTGATGCATTTAAAAAAATTATTATGGGTACATAGTAGTTGTATATCTTTAGAGGGCACATGTAATATTTCGACATAGGGATACAATGTGAATTAATCAAATCAGGGTAATTGGGGTACCCATATAATGCATTTTAATATAAAGTTGAAATAGTGTTCTCACCACTTACTGGAAATATCCTCCCTTTAAGATAAGAAATCTCTGTGTCTAATTCTCTTAGGATTTTACTAATGGCGGAGGCCAAGTTGCGGAAGTGCATAGTAGATATGCTGTCGTGCTCATAGATTTTCTTGCCTGAGCCTTCTTCGAAGTCGACCAGGATTGACCGGATTTCGTGCAGCACTCCCTCGTGACCAAGCATCATTTTTCGCAGCTGCTCCATCTGAGTGTTGCTGTCTTTCAGCATGTCCTCCTTAAGGCATTTGGCAACTTCAAGTTCATGAACTGTATTTTGAAGCTGATTTCTTAGATCTTCCTGGGACTGACTCTCCCTTCGTCTAAGAAATAAATGAAAGGTAAGAAATAATATTGATAAAACTCATATTCACACAAGTAGCTTTACCATAAAGAGTAAAACTTTGGAAAATAATCTCACATAAACAGATCCCAACCTGATGTCAGCCATGGCATCTCTCTCCATTTGCATCTCTTGAAGTTTTGTTTGCAAATCAATGACTGATTGCCTTAAGTAAAACTTTTGTTTCTCATGCAATTCATTGCTCTGGGGAAAAAAAGTCATGGAAATGAATCTTCATTAGAGGAACACATTTCCTTATAACTAATAATTTCCAAGAGACTATACATTATCAATTTATTTTTATAGGGACTTCCTTCCCTTGCCACTTTATTTCAGAGACCAATTAAGTCATTTCTCACCTAGAATACTGGAGTACCTTAACTATTCTCCCTGTCTCAAGCTTGGCCCTTTTTAATCCATACTCTACAACCAAAACACTGCTTTTAAAACAAATCTGATTTCCAACTCAACATAGAGATGGGAATAAGTTTTGTTCCTGAAAACAGGAGAATTGGTTGAAATTCTTTATACATAAAAGTCAACCCCTGCTTCCCACCCACTTAATATACCTGGCAGCAGACACCACCAACCCAAAAATCAACGTGTTCTACTACAGAGAAATTCACAAAAATTTCTAAAATCAGGCACTGAAAGATACCCCAGCATAATAACTGATGCCCTACCTAATCATCCTAAAGCAAAGCCATCAAGCTCTGCGCATGAATAGAGTTTGCCATCAGCTTTGTTATTGCCTGATCCTTGAATATGAACAAAAAGCAAAAACCACTGAACACCTGAAAAAAGATTCTAAAATAATAAATAGGCCAACAGTAAATAAACAAGGAAACACTCAGAAAAAAAGATACATAGGAAACAAAGACAGATAATGCAAGGATTGGAAGAACACTTCCAAAAACTTGTATTTGCAGAGAAATTCAAAAGACATTATTACCATACAGCAAGAACAGGGTGCTATGTCAAATAAATGATCAGGGGAAAAAAAGTCTTAGAAATTAAAAATATGGTTGCAAACTAAAAAGTTCAATTGAATAGAAATATTGCAAGTCAAAAAATGTCCTCCAAAGTCAGAAAAAGTAGACAAAAATTTTGAAAGAAAAAGTAAGAGATTTAGAGGTCTAACCCTAGGAGATAATATATGGCCAATAGGAGCTTCAGAAAGAGGGAATTAAAAAAACAGAAAGAAGGAAACTGTCAAAAAAAAAAAAAATACAATTGAATTCCTCAGAGCTGAAAGGCACAAATCTACAGACCAAAAGGGTCTACTGAGTCCCTGGCACAGTGGATGAAAAAACAAAAATCCACATCTAAACACATTATTGTAGAATTTTAGAGACAAAGAGCAGACCATAAAGATGAAATTCAATTAAATAAAAACATATAATCTACAAATGAACAAGAATCAGATAGATATCTACTTCTCAGACGCAATATTTAATGCAAGGACAAAATAATCTTCAAAGGATTCAGAGAAAATGACTTTCAACTTTACCCAGCCAATTATCCATCAAGTGTGAGTGTAAAATGAAGTCATTCTCAGATATGCAAAGGTTCATAAAATTTATCTCCCATACATTCTTTCTTATGAAGTTACAAAAGACAAGTTTTGACTAAATGAAGAAGTAGATCAAAAAAGTAGAAAACAGGGAATCCTGGAAACCATGATGCAACCAGGAAAGTTGTAGCAGGAGTCTCTGGAAAATAATTCTGTAAGAGACCTAAGGAGAAACTAATCTAGACTGAGCAAAAGATCAGAAGACACTTAGAGAGTCCTGGGTCCAAGGAGGATATAGGAAACGTAGATAATTGGGTTTTTTTCTAATGAGGATATGATAAAGGCAAACAGTATAAGAAAAAAGAAAGGCAATTAGGAACCACAGGAACAACAAAAATCTACACAAGAAAGGAAATGTACTAGGATACTACATGACTGTGCAGTTGACAATGTATATATATGTAGTCACTGTAGGGTAAGTCCCTCCAACTTCTCCCCTTATGGTCCAGGTGCATGACTGTAGTGTTCTGAATTTAGGATGGTAACAGTGGAAATGGAAACAGATTTCATAAATATATACGAGGTACTACTGGATGCACTTGGTGATAAAGTGGGAGTCAGGAGGACAGAGGGAGCAGTGTCAAGAACGAATTAGGTTTCTGCCTTGTGCACTCATGTAAAGGTGGCCCTGCATATAGCTAGAGAGAACAGTGGGGTAAAGCAGGTTTGGGGGAAAGCTCATGCATGCGGTTGGAAATGTTGAATTTATAGAGCCTAAGGAACACTTTGAGTAGAAATGTCAAGTTAGGTACCTGGATATACCAACTAGCATGAAGCTCAGATAAGGGACTACACTAGAAATATAAACTGGATGTTCTTTGGCATATATTTGGCAATAGGAGCCATGGGAATCACTATGACTGGCTATGGAGGGTTTTCCTGGAACAAGAGACTGAAAAAGAGTGAATTTGAGGAAAATCTGCAGAGTGTGTTTCCATGAGCTCTGTGGAAAAGAGCACTTGAAGAGAAAAAGAATAGTCAGCTGTGTCAAATACTGCTGCAAAGTCAGTAAGATAAGGGATGTAAAGCATCGGTTGGCTTTAGCGTCATCGCTTACCCCTGCATAGCACAGATCTCACTGTTACCATCATTTTCTGTTTTAAATATCTCAACCACAGGAATGTGACTGTGCACATGGAAAGGACCATGTCTTTTCCATCCTTATATATCCGGTACTAGCACAATGTCTGTCACTTAGGAGGTACATGGTAAATATTACAAGTACCCAAATAGCCATGTTATTTATTTACTGATTTAACACTTACTTATTGGGAGCCAATAAAGCATCACATACTGAGCCACGGTATGGATGTACAAAATAAATTAAGATCCTGTTTCTTTTCCTCATTGCTACCTCTGTGCTTCCTTTGTCTATACGTATCTCCATTAGTGTGTTTATCAGGAGGTACTGTCACTGTTTCTATGACCATCTCCCCTCCAAGACTGTGAACTCCTTATGAGTTCTATCTTATTCATCTTACGTCCCCTGTATATAACACAGTGATACACAATTTTCAGCACTTAAAATTTTAGGGTTTTTTCCTAAAAAGTGCTCATATAATCAGATGAAATAGAACAAAGTGCTAATGAGTACACTAAGATTGCAATAGACACGTGCTTCAGTGGTAATAACTGTACAGAGGAGAACATCTAGAAGAAAGACTTCAGAGAAGGAAATGCTTTAGCTGACTCTGGGTGAATAATAAGAGTTTTCCAGGCAGACAAGGCAGAGAAGAGGACAGGGCCTGGGCAAAGGCATGAAGGTCTAGAATAGCATGGTATAGCCAGGGAAGAGCAAGTAGCTTGATATTGCTGGAATAAGGATATAGATGAAGAATAAGTAGCATATAAGGCTAAAATGTACCAGGGAGAGGTGGGATCATGAAGAACTTTGTATATCATGGTAAGAAGTTTGACATTTAGACTGTGGACTACCGGAACCCAATATGCAGTTAAAAAGGCCAGCTTGATGCTACATAAGATCCACTTACAATTTTTAGCAAATAACTTCTCTGTGCTACCTAGCTACCATGGACACGCATACATGTAAACACCTACCCTCTACCACTGCGTTGTAAAGAGAAATCAGGTATCATGATAGCAGAACAGCAGACCTACACCAATTATTAATTATAACTGCAGAGAAATGTCACTATTTATAATTTGGAGCTATTGAAGTTTGATTATGTATCATGAAACCAAGGCACTATGAATAATTATTAACAAAAGTAAAACAGATATGTAGATTTTTCGTTAGCCCAATTTTTGATACTGGAATAAAAGACACAGGTCAAATAAACAAGTTTAACCAGTAAATCTACCGTTAACTTTTTCTTCCAGGAAGTTTAGGTTCTATGAGCAAGGCCATGTGCCCTCACTGTTGTTCCCCAAATGGCATCAGGGGCTACCAGAGAAGAATGCGACTCACTTCACTTAGTCTTCTCTGCAAATCTTTGACTTGAAGCGAATATTCTTCCAAAACACGCTCAATGTGTTCCTTTCCAGGGTAAGGGATGATTTTTCTATGAGAATCAAGCTCCACTTCGTATTTAGGAAAAAAAGGAATCTGTGTCAAAGTCCCGGCTGAAGATGTGTTTTCAATTATTGTACCACGAACAGATGACACAAAAAATGGACTCGAAGAACCTAAATATTAAAGAATTCATTAATTAACTTTTTCATAAAATAACCTTGTGGCAAACATTATGCTAGGTGATTCCTTATTGAACCTTGAAGAAGCTGAGGTCTCAAGGGGAAAACAGAGAAGGGAAAGGGTAGCACGAGCTCTGAGAGAGAAACACAAAGCACAAAGGAGGAGGAGACTGAGGGACAAGGGAGATCAAAGGACACCTGACGCTAAATGAGGCTTCAAGTATCTGTGAGCAAGAACTGATCAGTCTGGAGGACAGGAAAGTCGGAAGGACAGTCCAGGCAGTGGGAGCACCATGATCATAGGCAGGGAGGTCTGAGACAGCATGGATATTCTGGGTGGGAGGAAAGCAGTGGCCAGACACAAGAATGAAAATGCAGGACAAATCAGGAAGGGCCTTGTGGTCATGCCAAGGAGTTTGGATTTCATCTGGAAAGCCCTGGGGAATCATTAAAGGACTTGAAGGTACAGAAGTCACATAACAGGTTTGTATTTTGAAAAAGCTTCTCTGGCTTCAGCGTGGAGGACGGATGAGACGAGAGTAAGACTGAAGGTAGAGAATGCAAGTAGGAGAAGGCTTTCAACAGTGCCGGCGAGAAATGGCAAGAATCTGCCTTCCCTAAAGCAAGAGGCGGTGGTGACAGAAATAAGGACACGGGCTTGAGAAATATGTGTGGTAATTAAGACAGAGGGACACACCAAGAATGGCTCTTGGAGGCCGAGCGGAGTGGCTCATGCCGTAATCCCAGCACTTTGGGAGGCTAAGGTGGGAGGATTGCTTGAGGCCAGGAGTTTGAGGCTGCAGTGAGCTATAATGGTGCCACTGCACTCCAGCCTGGTGAGAAAGCAAGACCTTGCCTCTTAAAAAAACAAAACAAAGCAAACAAAGAGTGGCCCTTCGTTTGGGTTTTACTGCAGAAACATCCATGTAATAAGGTTTGATTTGCAACTAGTGTGCATGGACTTAAAGTTCAGGAGTGCATTTTGTTTCAGAGATAAGGCCTTCGAATCATCAGCATGTGAGTTCTAATGAATCCTTGGAGTCCAGGGCTTCATCAGGGACAGAGTATAGAGTGAAAAGAGAAGAGGATCAAGAAGAATACTCTGAGGAAACATCAATATTTAAAAAGGAAGGCAAAAGAAATGAAACTCAGTAAGATTCATAGGAGATCCACAAAGATTTTTAAGAATTATATTCAAGAAACACTGTTGGCTTAGACTGAGGGACAGAGATAATGTGAGACACAAAAAAAAGAAAAAGAAAACCAAATTTCCACAAGCAGGCTGAGAAAACCACTAAGCTAGAAACATGCTACCACTTTTCATCCAAAAGCAAGGATGACTCAAAGTCAAACTCAAGAGTCCTGAGGACAGTAGCCTTCTACTTGGATTCTCTACCTTCAGTCTTACCCTCGTCTCATCCATTCTCACACTGAAGCCAGAGAAGCCTTTTCAAAATACAAACCTATAATAGTACACAGACAAAATGCAAACCTAGCTTCAACCATAGAGAATTATTCCCAAGCTTTGAGCCCCAATCAAGGAATGGTCAACCTGTGCCCAGCTGGATTTCAGAATTACGATGGACCCATGTACTCCTGCATCCCCCTTTTTGACTGGGAGTGTTGATAGTGGTTATCTTATTCCTGCCCTACCATATTAGGTTGGGCGTCTCAGGTCTTCAGATTAAGAGGAACCGCACTCAAGGAGCTGTGCTTAAGAATTACAGCTGAGGAACTTCATCCATACCCAAACCTAATTTAGATAAGGCATGTCTGGCCTTTAGCTGATTCTGTAATAGGATGAGACTGTTAGGAGCCTTCTTGGGAGGGAGTGAATGTATTTTACATGTGACAGAAACGTAAATAATTTATAACCAGAGGGCAAACTATGGTGGTTTTAAAATACGTCCAAAAATTCCTTGATATTCTTCCATTGAAGAGGTGGAGGTTAATTTTCCTCCTCTGCATAAGAAAGGGGACATAAGAGTATATGTCCATTTGTTTGTGTGTGTGTGTGTGTGTGTGTGTATGTGTGTGTGTGCAACATTTGCGTACTTTTGCAAAAATAAACACTGGAAGAATAAAACAGAAACTCATGAAAACAGTTATCTACAGGAGTATGGGGATTGGTGGGAAAAGAGTAGAAAGGACAGGAATGGGAGCAAGGCTCTCTTGAATATACCTTTTTATAAAGCTTTTACTTCTGAATCACATAAATGTTATATATATTCTAAAAATAAAATTAAATAAAAATTAAATTAAATTAAATACCAATAGAAACAAGCAAACCTAGGTGAATAAGTAAATTGATAACATAACCTCACAGAAAAATCCTTCAAATAATTTTAGAACATAGTATACTAACTATACAGCCAGCCTTAGTGAACTTTACTTAGTAGGTAAGTTGTTAATGGTGGTAGCATTATAATAATTCTGAAACAATTTCACATGTATTATAGAAAATAATAAATAAATAAATATATTGAAGTTTTGGAAATTAAGGTTTTCACTGTAGGGGAGACACAAATATGGAATGGGGGCAAATTAAGGAAGACCTCTATGGTTGCATTTGAATTATCAGTGCTTATAACTTATGATAAAAAAATCTATTTCCAAGCTTTAGCCACTGAAATGTCCTAGACACATGGCACCTCAGTAGCAACATGCAGACCAGATTTTAGTTTCCCAGTATGATCCCCTTCGAAAAGGACCAGGGCTTTTCAGCAAAGTGGCTGAGTCCTGGTCAAATACAAGCTGCGCCTGGAATATTTGAGCATTGAAACAACGGTGTCAGCAAGGCATCATAGCATTTTGAATTAAACAATCTGTGGATCCATAATGGTAACAAGGAAAGCTTTTCTTTCCTGAAGAATGCCAGATAAGAACTATGATAAAACTAGAAAATCATCAATGTAATAACTGATTCAGGCAAGGATCTTCAGTTGATGAGAAAACCACCGGATGAAAGAGTATTTAGTACTCGGTTATTCACAACGTTTCAAAGGACACCCTACAGACTACTTGTTAATTATAAAGGGGGAAATGTAACTTTAAATTAGTGAGATGTGTTAGTATGTGTTCCCTGATGTACGCTATAAAAAGTATATATCATTTATGTAAAACTCCTGTCAAATGAGTTTAATCTGAATCTAAACATGACAAATAGTAAAAAAAAAAACTAGTATGAGGGATATTATACAACTGGTCTGAACTCTTAAAGCCAATGCCATGAGAAAGTGTGTGTGTGTGTGTGTGTGTGTGTGTGTGTGTGTGAGAGAGAGAGAGAGAGAATGGTTATAGATTTAAAGAGAATAAAGAGACCAAACAACCAAAACAATTCATGATCTTTGACTGGATCCCAGATTAAAAAACAAATACCTGAGACTTTTTTGGAAGACAACTGGAGAAATTTAAATATGAACATATTAGATGATACTGCATTGATAATGATTATCTTAGATATGATAATATGGTTATGTAGAAAATCATCCTAGTCCTAGAGATGTACATTCAGGTTTTTAATCATGATGCTTTCAACCCATTTTCAAATAGTTCAGCAAAACAAAATATATATATTATAAGTATAGAGAGATAAAGCAAATATGATAAAATGTTGACAGTTGGTGAATCCAGTTGACGAGTACATAGGTGTTCACCGTATTGTTCTCTCAGTTTTTCTATAACTTTGAACAATTTTCAAAATAAAAAGCTGGGGTGGGGGAAAGGGCTCATAGAATTTAGCAAAGAGGGGAAATCTGGTCACCTTGGCCAGAGTGATTTGATTGGAATACTGGGCTCAAAAGCCACAGGCAGTTGCTTGTAGAGTGAATGCACAGGGAAGAAATGAAGACAGTGAATACAGACTTTTCTTGCAGAAGGCACAGCTATGAAGGAAAGGAGAGATAATGTCGGCATAGGTTGAGGAAAAGGGTTTTTGTTGTTGTTTTGGTTGTGTGTTACCCGTATTTGTTAGTGGTTTTAGGCTGGGGAGACCTGGCATGTTTTCACTAATGGAAGAGTGCAAACGGACATGAAGATACAAAAGTGAGTAGGGGTCATTTCTGGAGCCGGGTCCCAGAGGGGCAGAGGTGGTAACAGTAGGGGCGGGTATAAAGGAGCAACGAGGGAAAGTGGCAAAGGATGCGAAAAACAGTGGGCCTGAGGGGCAGGACACGAGGAGGTGAGAGAGGACCAGCACAAGAGGTTCTACTTTCGGTAAAGATTAGGAAATGATGTTCTCCAAGAGTGGGAAAGAAGGTGGTAGGGGAAGGGACTTGAGAATGGCATAATTTTGAAATAAGCATTATGGAAAATTAAAAAAAAAAACGGGCTAAATCATGAGAAAGCTTTCTCAGCAGCATTCAGGTGAGATAGGAGACTATGACTCTGAAGTGGCAAATCGGTGGAAAATCCACATTTGTGAATTTTCTCCAGCAAAATCTTGTAGCAGCCCAGTACAAATCCTGATGAGGATTTGGGTTTTCCAAATGTAACAGAAAAATAAAGGGAAAAGGAAGTTGAGGGTATTGGCAAGTGATTGGCTGAAATAATAAATAATACAAAACAAAGTGTTGATAAGAAGAAGTTAGTGATTCCGGGGGGAAAAATGGCAGAATCTAGAGCAATTGTTCTCAACCTTTGCTGTAAATCAGGGTCCCCTGCAGAGCTGGAGCCAGCGGTGCCTGAGCCCCACTCCAGACCTACTGAATCAGAATCTCCAGGTGTGGATCTAAGCCATTTAAATGTTTAAAATCTCAAAAAGTGACTTTGACATGGGGCCATAGTTTAGAACCACTACCTTCATGAGGCAGAAAAATAGGTGCTCTCTAGGAATAAGAGAGTAAGAGGGGTGAGAGATAGGAGGTTGGATTTCAAAAGTCCAACAGGTCTTTTGGGTTTTTTTGTTTGTTTTTGAGACAAGGTCTCACTCTGTCGCCCTGGCTAGAGAGCAGTGGTGTCATCATAGCTCACTGCAACCTCAAGCTCCTGGACTCAATGGATTCTCCTCCCTCAGCCTTCCAAGTAGCTGGGACCACCACACCAGCTAATTTTTCTTTTCTTTCTTTTTTTTTTTTTTTGTAGAGACAGGGTCCTGTTCTTGCTGAGGCTGGTGTCAAACTCCTGGCCTCAAGTGATCCGCCCATCTTGGCCTCCTCCGGAAGTGCTAGAATTACAGGCATGAGCCACCAGGCCCAGCCAGAAGTCTAACAGTTTTTGGTAATAAGATCTAAGATAAAGGAGTGAGTGGCTAGAGTAAAGGTCAAGATGATAAGAATTTAAGAAGTCAAGAAGCTGTGAGTCTAAGATCTCAGAGGGGTGGTCCATGAGGTCCATATTACCTCAGAGGGGTGGTCCATATTACAGCATGATGATGTGCCCAGGAAGGGAGAGACCATGAACTAAGTGCCCATGATGAGTATAGGGGTATAGCTATGTGGGAGGCGAATGAGTGGAGGCGGGGGTAGAGGTGGAGACGACAACGGCATTTAGGATAGTATGAGCATCCTGAGAAGCAGAAACTTTTATACAATAAGGGTACTGAAATAAAGGTTTGTAAGCATACCAGTAAAACAACAGATCTGTAACTGAGAATAAACTCTGGGTGCACTAAAAGAGTGAGTTATATCTGTGATGATCCTACCCCAAACCTGAATTTTTATTGAAAAAAACTTATATGGATCTGGCTTCTATGATAGACTATTGAAAAAAAAAAAACAGAAAAGAAAAAAATGAGCTAGATGAGAGAACCAAGACAGGGAAGACAGTCAAGGATTGCGCAGGTCATTTGCCTGATTGCCCTTGAATCCTTTCCCTGCCCTTCCCCTTTTCTGTTGAGTGTTGTGGAGAACTACTTTGCCCAGCTCCCTTCCCAGTTCGCTTCCCAGCAAGTTTTCAGTGGGATGTGCTGGCGGAAGAGCAGAAGGCAGAAGGAGGGGAGAAGCCAAGGTCTCGCTCCCTCTCACCCTGCCTCAGGTGGGCTTCTGGCAGTTAGTGGGGGCTTCAGCTCCACCAGGCAGCCCTCTCTGCAGTCCTAGCTCTAGGTTCTATGTCCTTATAACAGCTCCTCTTCTAGCTGTCCTTCCAGCCCAAGGAGTGCTCGTATCTTCCTACAGCTGCCTATCTCTGGGTTGTTTCAACCCTTAGGCTTTGCGGCTCTTTCAACCAATTCCCTGTATTAAATTCCGCCTGTTTATTCCAGCTTTGTCTGTTTTCCTGGCTGCTACCTTTTGATTGAAATCATTTGGACCAGAGGTGACAGGTCCTGAACCAGACCAGAAGTAATGGGAACAGAGAGGGAAAACGGATTCAAGAGACATTTCCGAGGGTAGAAAGAGCAGGGTTTGGTACCCGACTGGCTGTGGAAATAGGTGAGGAAAAGAAGTAAAAATGATACAGAATTCTGACTTAAGGCAGACCAGGAAACACAGCAGGAAGGAAGGTATTAGGGAAACATGGCGGAATGTGCTAAGGCTTAAGTGCTGCACTACGGAAACTATTTTTAAAACAAAAAGGTAACATAAATATTTGCTAAAAATCAGATATGCTAGTTCAAAAAAACTAAGCAATTTCTTTCTCAAAAAGTAGAATTATAAACAATATGGTAGACATACATGACCATGGTCTGTACTTTGCACAGTTAAAAACAAAACATCCTTAAAAACAGCAGCTTCAATGAATATTATGAGATTGCTAAATTCTGATTTTTTTCTCATTTTGTTTTATAAAAGGTACATACCTCCATTGGATGTGATGCCACTACTTGATAAAAGATCTTCAGCATTTGATTCACAAGGTTTTGATTCCATATTAAATATTGCTACCTCTTCTTAGAGATCTTGAACTATAAATGCTTCCCGGTTTGTTTCTTTGGGTTCTTGTCTGCCAAGACAAGGATTCAATCTTTATTAATAAGGTAGTAGGTGAAAAAAGTTCACAGGAGAACAGGAACTGACTTTGTCAATATTTGGAATTTAATAACATTTTTTCTCTAGAAAAATAGAGAAATACTTATACAGAAAAAAATAGAAAAATATTTATACAGAAATACTTTATTGCATAAAATTAATAGGTGAATAGAATCTTGAAAAAATTATTGATTTTCATGACCAAATGAGTTATTAAAGACAACTTGAAAATCAAAAATAAATACTTTAATTATTATGGTAATTAGTGCTCTGGTTTGGGACAGTTCTTCCCAATTCTCTGCTAAAGTTACCCTGTTGACCCGTGCTGCGGAAGCTGGGCACGCCACACGCCAGCTGTGGCTGAGGAGATGGCTGTCGCGTTGCGGGCACTGAGGGCTGTCTAGTCACGTGGTGCACGTGTTGGCCATGCCCCATGACCCTGCCGGGCACCAACACCTACGTAGTGGGGACCAGCCCCAGACCCTACCTATTGCATTAAAAAACTCCCATGGAATCCTCATAGAGAAGAAATTCTGGGAAATGGAGAGCAGTAATATGTTTATCCGAAAGATCATGATGTAATTAAACCTGAAGGAGCCACTCTAAGAGTTATATATACACCTGGCCACACTAATGATCACACAGCTCCCCTCTTAGAAGAGGAAAATACTCTCTTTTCTGGAGATTGCATCCTGGGGAAAGGAATACAGTTGTATTTGAAGACCTCTATGATTATATGAACTTCCTAAAAGAATTACTGAAAATGAGAATTGATATTACATTATCTAGAACATGGCCCAGTAATCCATAATGCTGAAGCTAAAATTTTGCAATACATTTCTCACAGAAATATCTGAGAACAGCAAATTCTTGCATTATTCCATGAGAATTTTGAAAAACCAGTTATAGTAATGGAGCTTGTCAGAATTATTTACAAGAATACTCCTGAACGTTTACATAAAATAGCTAATCATAATCTCTTGCTTCATTTGAAAAATGGCCATTGTAAATGTAATAGGTAGTGGTCAAAGGACACTATTTAAAACCAACAAAAAGTAAAAGGTTAAATAAGAAAACAGGGGTTTATAGGTGTATTAGAGAAAGTATTAATATAAAAGTAACCACTAGAGCAAAAATATAAACCTTCTTAAATGACAAAAGTAAAAAAAACCCCGCAAAACCAAATAAAGAAACAGCAAATATGACATAATGTGTATAGTAATTATACCCCAAAATAATACAATGTGAAAATAATATAACAGAGTTTAGACCAAACATAACAGTTGTTGATAAACGTGATGGGACTTAACTTGCCTATTGAAATAAAAGGATTGGCAGTGGCTCATGCCTGTAATCCTAACACTCTGGAAAGCCAAGGCGGGTGGGGGATCGCTTGAGCTCAGGAGTTCAAGACCAGCCTGAGTAAGAGCAAGACCTCGTCTCTACTAAAAAAACTAGAAAGAAATTATCTGGACAACTAAAAATATATAGAAAAAATTAGCCAGGCATGATGGCGCATGCCTGTAGTCCCAGCTACTCGGGAGGCTGAGGCAGGAGGATCGCTTGAGCCCAGGAGTGTGAGGTTGCTGTGAGCTAGGCTGACGCCACGGCACTCATTCTAGCCGGGGCAACAGAGCGAGACTCTGTCTCAAAAAAAATAAATAAGTAAAAAATAAAAATGAAATCCCAAAACTAAAAGGGCCTTTCCACCTGGAAATTAAAAGGCCTTCTTAACAACTCTTGTATAAGGGAAATAATAACTTCTTCTAAACAACTTTTATATAAGGGAAATATAAACACAAATTAAAGAATTTCTGAAAAATAATAATGAAAACACTACATATCAGAATCTGAGACATATTAAAAGTAGTGAAAAGAGGAAAATTCCTAGCTCTAAACACCTATATCAATAAAAACGAAAGAATGAAAATAAATGAGTTAAGTCTCTAATACAAAAAGATGGAAAAGGGAACTCTTGTGCCCTGTGGGCGGGAATGTAAATTAGTACGGCCGCTATAGAAAACGTATGGCGATCTCTCAGAAACTAAAACAGAACTGCCGTCCGATCCAGCCATCCCACTGCTGGGCACTTATCCAAAGGAAAAGAAGTCGGTGCATCAAAGAGACACATGCACTCCCATGTTTATCACAGCACTATTCGCAAGGGCAAGGACGTGGACTCAATCTAAGTGCCCATCGGCGATGAACGGGTAAAGACGATGTGGTATATATACACCACAGAATACTAGTCGGCCATGAAAAAGAATGAAATCATGTCATCTGCAGCAACACGGACAGAACTGGAGGTCACTATGTTAAGTGGAATAAGGCAGGAGCAGAAAGACAAATACTGCACGTTCTCGCCCATGTGCGAGAGCTGAAGAAGTAGATCACAAGGAGGAGAGCAGAATGACAGATACCACAGAGTGGGAAGGGTGTGTTGGGGGGCAGGAAGAGATGGTTAATGGGTACAAACATGCAGTTAGAAGCAATAAGTTCTAATGTTTAACAGCAGAGTAGGGTGAGTATAGTTAACAATGTGTTGTTTTTCAAAATAGCTATTATACAAGAGAAGATCTGAAATGTATACGACACACAGAAATGATAAATGCTCAGGTGATGGATAACCTAAACACTCGGCCCTGATCACCACATATTCTACACATGTAACAAAATTTCACACGCACCCCATAAATATATATATGAACACAAATTATCAAAAAATTTTTTAAATAAAAAAGGTAAAAAAACATTAAAAAGGCAAAAGAAAGCACATGTAGAAAATAATAAAGATAAAAGTAGAAATTGAGGTAGAAAACAAAGAGGTCAAATTAATAAATAGAAATCCTGGTTCTTTTAAAAAAATGAAACAGATGTGGGAGAAGACCACTGAAGTGATGAAAAGAGGCAGATCGCATAGAACACACTGCTTGTCATTTTTACATTAACTCGTGACTGCAAGCATGCAGTGGTAAACATTTTTTAAAAATGTGTGAGCTAAACAGAGTTTTTTTATTGAGCAGAATTCCTTATTTCACTCACATTTTCTTTCTTTTGATTACTGCAATGCCATCTGTCAAAGCTACAATTAAAGATAAATTCTACCTTAATATGGTTCGTGCTATCATTTCTTAGGAAGTAAGTAGAAAATAGGGAGACATTCTATAAAGAATTGTAACAAATGGAATGTTAGTCAAGATTGCTAGGCAATTTGAATGTTCCACATAGAAGGGGGGTGGAAAACACTCTTCTCATTTAAACAAGTTTCATCATGACTGTTGTATATTTTACTTACACACGAAAATGATGCATTTTGGGATTCTTCAGGATGATAAATGACACTAAGAAAATTTAAATTACTGAGTAATGTTATCAGAAATTACAGATAGATTAAAAGCATAAAGGAATGAGCAGGACAGGTAGAACCACAGCCCAGTATTGGGAAATCATATACTAATCCAACACCAAAAATAGTATTAGCAGGAAACAGAACATAAGAGCAAGGTAAGCGGAAACCATGCCTGTTTACTTTGACATAAGATGACAAATACAATAAATTCATTAATTCAGTATCACTGAACATAACAGGCCATTGGAAAGCGGCAGTCCTCAGAGGAAAGTTCTTTCTTAGTAAAATAGTAGTGTAAAGAAGACAGCACAGGTTTATTGACTTAAACAAAAGTTTTAAAACAACCATTTATTTGTAAAGAAGATGCTTAGTACCTCTACTTGCCAATGCTGGTAGTTAGTTTATGTGCCTTAGAATAGTGAAATACACATTTTAGAAATATTTGTAATTCAGATTTACGTGATTTTAAATTGACCATATTCTCAATCTGGTTAAGTATTCAATGTTTCTCTATTTTCATGATACTATAAGAATTGAAAATATTATTCTTCTGGCATAAAGCTTATGAAGTTATTAAGGATTTCTGGCAAAAAATAAATCATAAAATTGTTAAAACTTTGCATTTGGTTGATTTGGTCATGATCACAACATGAACTTAGATGTGTTTGTTTTAAATCTCTAAGTAAAATACAGAGGTGAGATTTGGCCTCTTCTGGTATGCCCAAGATCTATTATGAACAATTCTGCCCGATTTAAAATTATAAACAGGTTCACATTGGAAAGGAGCCTTAAATTTCTGGCAAATAATAGCTATTAATATGTAAATATCCTACTCTAGCTATTTGATTAGAATGTTGTAGAAAAGGCCTCAGAAACCACAGACCATATAGAGGGAACTTTTGGAGAAAAATAGTTTATAGGCTCTGGTTTTTGTTACACAGTTGAGCTAAAGGGCTTAAAAGTATCTCCTGGGTTCTTATCCTTTCTCCTTGGATTCCAAAAGGCTGTGGTGGATGTACACTCATACTTTCCCTAGTGTGAATAGTCACCTTGATTTCTTATGGCTGCTACTTCAGGTGGACCTCTCCCATGACGATGATAGAATGAATAACTGCATCCATAGCAAGCTGATTTAGAATCCAAGCCCTATTTTGATTGGGTACAGATTACTTTCAATGTATGTTCTATTTAGATTCTTGGACGCATCAACTAATGACGCAAGCCCCTGGCATGATGCACCACCCTGCCTTCCATAGAAACCTGAGATGGAATTTTACAGAACTGACCGATACTCCCCTAGAACCAGTCTTCAGGTAGGTTTTCCTTGGGAAATTCTGAAGTACCCCAGAACTGATCCAAATAAAGATATCTGGGCTGGTACAGTCTCAGAAACAAAATAAGGAGAACAGTTCGTGTTGAACAGCACTTTACTGCCTGAGTTACTGTTAATTGCTTATTAACCTCACATCACTCTCGCTATCTACTTTCTCAATCACATTCTTTCTCTCTAGCTGTGGTCATTGGTGGCCAGGGTTCAAATCCTAATTCTATGATCTACTAGCTATATCATCTTGAGAACAATATTTAACCTCTGTAAGACTATAAGATAAAGACTATATACCCCAAAAGAATAAGGCTTAACCGAGATAACTCATGTGCAGGCCTTCCTATATAGTACCTGCCTCAATACATATGTATATCACATAATATGATAGTAATAACATGAATAATAATACTATCTTTATAATTTAGGCAATATATACTAACATACTTTCCCATAACAAATGGCTATATCTTTTTATTTATCTAGAAAGAAGATGTAAGTTTCATATAGGGGCACCAATAGAAAAGAAACTGGGTTTAATCTGCAGTGACTAAACATAGGGCCTACTGTAATATAATATAGAATTAAGCTATGTAAGATCACACTTCACCACCCATCCGGTAGGGACGCAATATAGAAGCAGCACTGAACTCAGAATCAGGAAGCTTAATTCTGTCATCCATTAACTGTGAGAACGTGGGCAAACCTTTCCATATCTCTGAGTCTCAGTTTCCACCTTTGCTAAATAAAATTACAGTTGTGCTTTTCAATCCATTTTTAAGCGGTGGAAACCTTTCTTTAAATCTTCTGAGCCCCCAACTAAACACTCTCCTCTCCGCCCCAGAGATACCTCTATGGAACACAGAGGGCTCCATTGAAAATAGTCTGAAAACCTCAGAGACAAAGCCCTTGTAGCTTTTATATTTCAGATATTTCAGCCTAGATATTCATCAAGTTCAAGGCTCAGGTTTTCTAAAATAAATTAGAGATAGATATAATAAATTAGTTTATCAGTTCTATATGTTCACAATTCTTTAATATAACTAGAAGTAAAACATACCTTAATTTCTGGATATTCTTATTTTCACTTATTCTATTAACACCTAAAAAAACAAAAATATTTAAAATCTGCTTATTAATATACATTTCATTAAATAAAATTTATTATTTTCAAAAAGTTCAATTTGCAAGTTCATTTTCATCACTTAAGATCTTGAAAACATCTAAAACACACAAATATAACAATAGCAACAAGAACTACTATTTTTTCTTTCATATGAAAGTACATTTTGATTAATAGCCTATAGCACTTATCTAGGCTACATTCTTACACGAATATGTGTTCAATTATATGCTCCCTTTTGGCCCAGTTCTAATTTTATTGGCACAGATCTTATTGGCATTATCGAGATAATGTAGCAAGTAAACCTACAGGCACATAGGACCCCCATATCTATATTCTCAGACCTGACCTTTCGCCAGGTACAGTCCAAACTGACTTCGACAGACCAGCCAAATACCTTCTGGCAATTTAAACTGATGTTCACTGCCTGGAGATGCTTTTAACCAGGCAACAGCTCTTGTGCTTAGTTAGAGAAGTTACTGGATAGAGAAACTTCTGTCTGGTACATCAAAATAGGTCTATCAATTTTAAACAGGTGTACTGAAATGATAAATAACCAGGATTTTTGGATCTCAATGCATCTAAGTAAGGTGTTGCCACATATTAATTCATGAATTAATGAATATACTCTGTGTGAATTAGGACTAATGAACAGAAGCAGATGCTAGTTCAAGGTGGAGATGGACTTTCTAAAAACTAGAGCACCCTGAATATATACATGGTGGGCTTCCTTGTGAGGTGTTCAAGCTAAGGGTGGATGAGCACTTTTTGGGATGCCAATGGCTACTGGTATCCTTTCTTGAGTAGAGTGTTGAACTAGAAGATCTCTAAAATCTTCTCCAAGTTGGACATTCAATGATTTCCTGTGGAAAACATTTAGCAATAAGCTAACTAAAAATATGACTTTTCGTAGGTGATTTCAGTCCACAGAAGGCCAGATGGGAAAAATTCCGCTGCTTCCAGCAAGTTTCATCCTATTTGGTTAAAGTTTTTTGGCTGTAGATAAATTTTAATGAATTTCTTTTCCCTTAACATCTCTGCATATATGTTTACAGTTGTATTAAATTCACCTTATCACAAATCTGGTCTCTTTACCTTCCCACCAAACTTACTTTCTCCAGTGTTCTCAGATTTCTCATTTATTCAAACCTCACATCCAATTAATCACCACATTCTGTTCAGTCTATCTCTACAGTGTCTTTTAACTCAGTAAAGAAGACTTAAGCTTGGTCATAAGTAATAAGGAAGGAATCCTTAAATACGAAATCTAGTTTATTCTACTACCCTTGTATTTTCATGCTTTTATCAACTCTTGCCTACTGCAAAATATCTCAAAATGATATTTCTAGCTTCTTAAAATCATTAAGAGTTTCCTTTAAAACCAGAGCCATCTTGCTGTATCTTGCTCAAAGACTGAAGTTTGAACTAAGGCCCGCACTCTAAGCCCTCTACCATCTGGCCTAACCCCTTCCCAGCTCCATCTCCTGCTACTCTGACACGCTCTCTGCTCCAGCAGAATCTTGCTTGCTGTGCCCTCAGTGGGTCATGGTCTTTTAGGATGCCGCTTTCATTTGTACCATTCTTTTTGTGCCTCCTTTCCTTCCTAGCAAAAACCTCTCCAGCTCAGTTTTTAGGGATGTGGAGAAAGAGGTTCAACAGTAGTGGCAATGTACCCTGATCCAATCTTGAAAATCAACATTCTAACAAGAGAAAGAAAACTGCCCAATACTTCTGAAAAAATAATATAGGAGAGACTATATTTGGAGGACATGCTCCCCTTATTCTTCCCACATGAAAAGTGGTAAGCTCCAATTAAATAATTCATGCATATAAAGCACTTAGCACAGGGCCTGGCACATAGCAAGGATTCAATAACTATTAATATTAATTGCTGTTGTTGATATTTCGGTAGTTTACAATGTGTTGCTATGAATAGCGTTTCTATAAATACTAGAGATGGAGCTGTCTAAAACCAAGACCAATCAAGTTTCTGCATTCATGAATTTGTGTTCCAGTGGGGAAGGAGAGATACTAACGAAAAAAAATATATATATAGTTTTAAAGAGTGGTTAAGTGAAATGAAGAAAATGACGCAGGGCAGTGGTATACAAAGGGATACACTTGAGGCTACTCTAGTTAGGGAAGGCCTTTCTGAAGAGGTGACATTGAACTGAATGACAAAAAGGAGTCAGCCCTGCAGAGGCCTGGGGTAGCTTCTTAAAAGGAAATGCCATATGCAAAAGCCCTGAGAAGAGCTCAGTGCTCACGGACTGCCGAGGAAGAAGGCTAGCGAGGCTGCAGGGTAGTCAAGGGAGGATGAGAGGCCTCCCGACGGACAGCCAACTGTGTACCATGCCCACAGGAACGCTGTGCTTATCACTCATTTCCTAAATTATCCTGAGAAGATGCTGGTGAGGCTGGCAAGGGTAGAGCTCATGTGGCCTTGAAAACACCATGTACTGAGGATCTGGGGGCTTATCCTACTGCAGTGGAAAGCCATTGGAGGGTTTTAATCAGGGGCATGTGATCCTCCAGCGGCTGTGCAGAGAATATACCGAGTAGAAGCTGAGGCCAGTTATAAAGCCATTGGAGTAGTCCAACGACGGGGCTAAAACCTAAGTCCAGAGAGGGCCAGCGACCAAAAGTGGATTGGTGCTGTGACTGGGAATGGGATTGACAGGAAATGGGTAGGAGAGATCTTTTCTAGGTGATGCAAACGCTCTAAAACTGAACTGTGGTATTGGTCACAACTCGAAGTTACTGAAAAATCACTAGATTATACACTTAAAATAGGTGAATTTTATGGTATGTAAATTACACCTCAAAAAGCGGTTTTAAAAGAAAGGAGATTGGGGGAGTGAGAGTGGGAAGTGTAAATTAGCTGCCTGGGTTCCAGAAGTGAATCAATTAAACCTCAATATTGCTTTTTCTTGCACCCCAAAGACTCTGAAATGTCTTTATTCCAGATCAATAGAGGTTGCTTTTAGCCACATTTTAATACCCAATCACATAGATAGTGCTTCTGCAATCCCTCCTTCCCCAGGCCTGGCTCTCCTCCCCAGAAATCTGCAATTCTCATTTGATATACAGATGCATGGATAGCCAATACTGACTTAGCTAAGGACCAAGCCTTCCTCACTTTTTACCTTTACTCTCTTTAGCCAGAGCAAGTGCAGTCTTATACTAATACAAATACTTTTAAGTGCTTTAAAAAATTGTTTTAAGTGCTAAACTACCTCTTTCCTGGGTACCATTTAATTTCTTTTATCTGCTTACCAAATTCCCCATTCAAATCCTTTCAGGAAAATATACAGTGGTCTGCACTACTGCACCCACCGCTGCCCCAGCTGGAAAGTTTAAAAATGCTCATCAAAAGAGGAGGCTACGTGATTTATGAGCACGGCCACATATATTAGGTTTCCTATAGGTGCCATAACAAATTACCACGAACTTGGCGGCTTAAAACAATAGTAATTTATTCTCTCATGGTTCTGGAGGCATGAGAAGTCCAAACTCAGTCTCACGGGCCTCAGGTCAAGGTGTTGGCAGGCTGCACTCCCTCCGGAGGCTCTAGGAGAGAATCAGTCCTTGGGAATCAGTCCTTGCCCAATAGGCTGCTGGCATTCCTGGACTTGTGGCCACATGATTCCAGACTCTGCCTCCTGTTCATATTGCCTTCGCCTCTTCTCTCTCTGTCAAATCTCCCTCTGTCTTTCTCATAACCTTTATGTTTGCATTTAGGGCCCGCCTAGATAATTCAAGATAATCTCCCCATTTCAAGATACTTAACTTACTCATGTATCCAAAGACCCTTTTCCCTTATAACATTGGCAGGTTCCAGGGATAAGGACTTGATATTTCCGGGTGGGCCATTATTCAGTCTATTATACCATACAATTTGGGATCATCTACTTTGGTGGATCACAAGAGGCTCTGTTTAATAAATGGCAGAGTTTTAAAGTGGGCCACTCTAACATACTAGACAACACTGAGTCCTCATTGCAAAGGCACATTAGTAAAGGCCTTGCGTATCTACCAAATTGCTGTTCTCAGTTTATCTGGGAGTATAATAATATCTCTACGGCATGAAAACCATTTCTCCCACAACAAAATAAAGAGGTATCAGTATCAAGATTACAAACTATAAGCATGGTACAGAGGTGGGAGGGCCGGCCTCCCACCGATCCCCGACTCGGCCCCACCGGTGACCTCACAGGCAGAGAAACAGTCCTGCCCCGCTGTCCTGCGGGATATGCGGAAGCCCTGGCCCTTGCCCCCCCATCAGCTGCTGAGAGAAGCAGCAAGAAGTGGTCGTCAGTCAAAAACCCTGAAAAACACACAACTTCACTTCTCTTCTGCTTGCCCCTGACCTTGGACTGTACAGCGAGATCCACCAACAAAACCTGGCACAGCCTGTGCAGGGGACTCAAGCAAACAAAATACCGAGTGGAGCAGTGTGTTGTGGAAAGGGACGGAGACTCTGGAGAACTCACTGTGTTTCTGACTGACGCCGATGATGGGAGAAAGCTCGGACCCTAATGTCGACTACAGCGAGGGCTCAAACCGACCGGGCCCTGCACGGCCAGTCTCATTTGGATGAGAGGCTGGTGACCGCCCAAGGCCAGACATTACCCTTTCCTCTCCACGGCTCCCGCGTCTCTCCCTGCTCTCCGGGAAGCGGGCCAGGAACAGGAGCGCAGTCACGTAACTGCCGCATCCGCAGTTATTCCTGACAACTCGCTTCGCACACGCCCCTCTCGTCTTCCGGCCCCAGTTTTACCGCCACCGTCCCCGGAGGTCTTGCGATCCCCGAAAACAACAGCAGCGCATTCCGCCAAACAATTTATTTGGGCATCTACCATGTGCCCAACACAAGGCGCTGGAAGGTTCCAGAAATGAACACGAGTTGCTCCCACTCCTCAGGAGAAGGACCCAGCCTGCCCCGGTCCCCCGGGCCGCGTCCGCCCCTGTACCTGAGACCAACACCTAATCCTAAGAGACCGGCCGCATCTCCGCGGGCCGCCGGCGGGCTGGGGGCCGCACCTGCGTCGGCCGGGCGGGCGGCGGGGACCCCGCGGCTCCCCACTCTCCGCCCCTGGGCCCCGCGGCGGCGGCGGCGCCGGACGCTGCCCCGCCCCCGCCCCGCGCCCGTCAGTCCCCGCGGCGCTCGGGCTCCAGCTGCCGCCCGCTCGGCACGATCCGGGTGGGAACCGTTGGGGGGCTCGGCGAGTCGTCGTGGAAAGGGACGCGGGGGGGAGGACAGGGGAGGGATGCTCGGCCGCCGCCCCGCGGGGCCACTCCCGCGCCCCCGACTCGCCCGCAGGACGCCGTCGCTCGGGACAACCGCGCGCCCCTGTCCCCACCGCCCCGGAGCTCTAGGGGGCGGTCGTGCCCAGCCGGCATCCAATGTGCCAGCCCTACCCCGAGACGACTGCTCGGGCCTCCGCCTGTCGCGCTCTCGGCCGCTTTCCCTGCAGCCTCCTACGCTGGTCTCCGTGCTCGCCCTTACCCCTCCCGAACGCCCCAGCCCATTCTCGCAGTCGTCCCCACAGTGGCTTCCCGGACACCGAGCCGCACAAATCCTCTCTCTCGCCTGTGCCCTACGAGCCAAGCCCCATCCTGGCGTTGCCCGTCAGGCCCTCGCCCTGCCTCGCCCTCTGACACCGCCACCCCGTCCCCGTGCATTCCCCTCTGACCGCGTCAGGCTAGCAGGGTGCACATTTTGCAGCTCGGCCTTTGCTCCTGATGTGTTCCTCTGTCCGGAGTGTTTTCAGGGATCAAACGTGTTCTTAGGATAGCTGACCTTTCTGCCTCCGGAGTTCCCTGCGCTGGCTTCGGTTACTCTCTGTCCTTATCTCTAATGTGGAATGTATCAGATTTTGTGTTACACAGTCAAGCCTTCCGGCGCTGCCCAAATTATCGATGGAATGGAAGGAATCCAGATAGACCGGGGTCTGACAAATGCAACCTGCGGCGTTTAGTTCTATTAGCAAACACATTATACAGACACAGCAAACAACTTTTTATGTACAGATCGATTAGGAATATTATTAAATCCTACGTTAATGTAGGTACAAATTTTAATAGAAATAATATTAAATGTCATTAAAGATTGGTTTTTATCATACATATAATTTAATCCATTTATGGGCTAGGATTACCTGTAGAATCAAGCTTTTAACAGGAAATGAAACCGTAAGTATGAAATAGAAAGGCAAATGATTTAGGTCAGACAAAAAGCAATTTTTAATTATTTTGTTTTTATCTTTTTTCCTATCAAAGCGTATGTTCATATGGCATAAAAATATTTTAGTTACCTAATAAATAATTTCCATTGGTATCTCATTTTGTATTTGTAACCTGCACAAAAAAGTTTTTTTTTCTTTTTGAAGTCTTTAATTAAAGGATGTATGTTAATTAGAATAGTATACAACTATTCAAACCCATATAGGTATGAAAAGTACACCTGATTTTATTATAAAATTCTTTACATTTTAAAGTGTCTTGCAGTATTACTTTACGATATTTTAAAATATTGAATTAAAACCAGCTTCTTAGCTTTTAAGATAAAGAATTTGAAGATGGAGAAAGGGGTCCAGAGTTCCTTTACCATTCATTCATTCTACAAATATTTACAGAGCACCTGCCAGATGCCATGTATAGGTTTTGAAAATAAAGCAGGGAACAAAATCAAGTTCCTACCCTTGTGGAGCTTACGTTCTCGTGGAGGAGGATGAGCAACGCACAGACAAGTTCAAATACGTCAGTGGGGATAAGTGTGACGGGGACAGAGTTAGGAGATCAGGGAGTGGGGTGCCATTTCGTAGTGTGGTCTGAGAAGGTCTCCTGGATAAAGTGACATTCAGCAGAGACCTGTAGGACCGAAGGGAGGGATCCATGTGAATATCATGGGGCAGAGCTTTCCAGGCATGTGTTTGGTATGTTTGAGAATCAACCACGAGGCCAGGGAGGCCTGAGCTGAGTGGATGAAGAGTGGAGGTTGGGGGGTTCTAGTCATATAGGGCCCAAGTCACCAAGAGCTCTTCAGTAAGAGTCCACACCTAGGTCCAAGGTTGTTATATGTCTCCCTTCATCGGTTCCTACTCTGCACAAGACTTTGTGCTGGGCACTTAGGGAGACACAAAGAAGCTCTAGTTTCTGCCTTCAAGGAACCAGGGTGTCCCTTCCTAATGCATCGATCTGAATGGCAGCTGGCCTTTGTGAAGATTCGATTAAGACTCAGTCAATTTAAGCATGGAACCCAGGCCTGGTCTGCGTTTTGGCACTAGCTTGGGCAAATCATTTGAACTTTTGGAGCATTAGTATTTTCACCTGCAAAATATTAGCTATAGTAATTACCTAAAGGGGCTTTTCTTACTGGGCGGAGGGCGGGGGGCAATATGATTCTACAAAATCAAAGCATAGAACTTCATCTTAGCACAAAAACATTTGTTAAAATTGTACCAGAAAAGCACTTCAGATATCATATACATGATGTATATTTAGGATCACTTAAAATTTAATTCACAATTTGCTTAGTTCAAAAAAAAAAATCTTTCTTCACCCAATACAGTTTTGTAAACCAATGGTAGTTAAGAAAAAACACATTTTTATTTAGCATATAGTATAGATTTTATAAAATTACTTTAACCATTGTGTTTCCTTTATGATTTAAAACCTTAAAAACCACCAAAGATCTTCAAAATGAAATGCAATGTTAAACCAGAATTACAGTAGCCTGGATTTTTCATATGTGTATTTTCCCTTCCTATGGTTTAAAAATTTCTATTTTACGTCTTATTTGGTAGCCATATTTCCCCAGTGCCTGGTACAGAGCTGGACACATCAAAGTGACTTAGTATATATTGTGGAGGGATAAATGGCAAATCATCTGCAGGAATTTTTGCAAGTAGATAAGGCATAAAATATTAAAGACCATTTAGTTAATGTTCTGACGTTCTTCTCTGAGTATATTTAATTAGAAAGCTTGAATTCATTCGACAAATATTTATTGAGCACCAAGCATGTACCAGGAATACCAGTGAACAAAACAGGCCAAAACCCTGCCCTCACGGAACTTACGTTCTAGCCGGGAAAGACAGATTATAAATTATCACTGCAGCAGAATTAATGCATTAAAAGATAGTAAGTGTAGCGGAGACAAATGGGGCAAGAAGGGAGAAGAGAGAACATAAGGATGCGTGGAAATGTAACTAGAGCAAGGAAGGACCGATGGCGTCTGAGCAAAACCTCAAAGGAGACAGGGAGCAACCACGTGGCCCTCTGAGAAAGAGCATTCCCAGAAGAAATTGTGAATAGATTTCCGGAACACTTCCTGCAGAATGGATTAAGAAGATGAGTAATTTCTAATTTGGAGCTACTTTTGAAACTAGTTTTAAAAGAAGACTTTCATATACCATCGTAAGTGTAGAGATGTTCTATGCTTTAGAGCTGATCGAGGTTTCAGAAATCAACTTTACTGATATATTCTCACTTCCAATAAAATTCATTCCTTTTAAGGGCACTTTTAAAGTGATGACTTCGACAGTTGTATGCACCTAGTAGCCAACACTCCAATCTAGATTTCTGTCTCCCCAGAAAGTTCCCTTGTGTCCCTTTGCAGTAAATCTCTCCCTGACACTGATATGGGTTTTTTAAAATACAAGTCTTTTTTTTATTGATGATAAACACTTTCTTTTACAGATGGATGAAAAGAAGTCAAATAGCTAATAAAATGAAGGCAGATTGCCCTTTCTCCTCCAGACCTTGGTTCTGCCATTGGCGACATTCACTGTTGTCACTGGTGTCTTTGAAGCCAACTGTGTTTTTTCCAAAGGAAAGAAAACTTACCCTTTATCATAACCATCTTTTGTTTAAGATCTTAATACTGTTCCTTCTTCTTATTAAGATCTTTTATTTCTCGTCTAGGAAGTAAACAATATAAGACTGTGCCTATATTTCGACCAGCTTTTTAAATAATAACCTACTATATTTCTTGTGACAGTTATGACTGTTATAAACTAATTATAGTGTCTTATTTTATATTTCTTTACGTTTTATAAGTACTTTAAAAAATGTTTTAAAATTTTTTATTGTGATGAATTATACATAACATAAAATTTATCTTTTTAACCGTTTTTAAGAGTACAGTTCAGTGGCATTCACATATTCACATGGTTGTGCAACCATCACCACCGCCCATGTCCAGAACTTTTTTGTCTTCTCAAGCAGAAACTCTTTACCCATTGAACACTAATTCCCCATTCCCTCTTCTCTCAACCCCTGAAACCATTCTATGATGCTTTCTGTTTCTATGAATTTGACTACTGTAGGTATCACATATAAATAGAATCACACAATATTTGGCTTATTTCACTTAACATAATGTCTTCAAGGTTCATCTATGTTCTAGCATATGTCAGAATTTCATTCCTTTTTTTTTTTCTTTTTTTTTTTTTTTTTTTGAGACAGAGTCTCACTGTGTTGCCCGGGCTAGAGTGCTGTGGCATCAGCCTAGCTCACAGCAACCTCAAACTCCTGGGCTGAAGCGATCCTCCTGCCTCAGCCTCCCGAGTAGCTGGGACTACAGGCATGCGCCACCATGCCTGGCTAATTTTTTTTATATATTTTTAGTTGTCCAATTAATTTCTTTCCAATTTTAGTAGAGATGGGGTCTTGCTCTTGCTCAGGCTGGTCTTGAACTCCTGAGCTCAAACTATCCACCCGCCTCGGCCTCCCAGAGAGCTAGGATTACAGGCATGAACCACCGTGCCCGGCCAGAATTTCATTCCTTTTTAAGGCTGAATAATATTTCATTGTGTGTATATACTGCATTTTAGCTATCTATTCATCTGTCCATGGAGTCCTTGAGTTTTTTAAAAACTAACTTTATTAGAATATAATTTCCATTCAGGAAACTGCATTCATTTAAAGTGTATCATTTCATGACTTTTGACAGATTTATACATCTGTGAAACTACTGCCTCAATCAGAATATAGAACATCATGATAATTTCCGAAAGATTTGACTTGATTGTGCTTTGATAGTTTTGGGACAACTCTTTTGGTAGCTGGTGACGTGGATGCTATAAATTGCGTATCCAACGTCGATTTTTCCCTTCCTCCTTTCTCACAGAGCCCAGTTTCGTTTGAGTATTCAACACAGCATTCTGCAGAGCCTTGTGCTTCTGGGGAAGTTCTACCAGGTAGATCCCAATTACTACAACTAATCTTTGTGCTTTCATTCCTCTCCCGAGTGACTTTTTTCAGAGGAGGTATGTAATCCACTTCTTGGCATGTAGAAGTGTGGAAAGGTCTGCCAGGAAAGTTTTCCGCAATCTTAAAGAGATTCATAAAGGCATGATTCTTTTTGCCTCTGAAAGGCTGCCGAGCAGATTGTACAAACCTTAAAATAAGGTTGATTTTGTCTGTTTAGAGTTGTTCTTAGGCATTCTTTCTTTCTTTTTTTTTTTATTTCAGCATATTATGGGGGTACAGATGTTTAGGTTACGTATGTTGCCTTTGCCCCCCCCCCAAGTCCGAGTTTCAAGTGTGTCCATCCCTCGGATGGTGCGCATTGCACTCTTTGTGTATGCATACACCCGTCCCCTCCTCCCTCCTCCCCTCCGCCTGACATCCAATAGATGTTATTCTTTTATGTGCACTTATGTGTTGATCAGTTAATACCAATTTGATGGTGAGTACATGTGGTGCCTGTTTTTCCATTCTTCAGATACTTCACTTAGCAGAATGCGTTCCAGCTCTATCCAGGAGTATACAAGAGTATACATTGTTTCTTAAAGCTGAATAATACTCTGTGGTAGACATATACATTTTATTAATCCACTCATGTATTGATGGACACTTGGGTTGTTTCCACATCTTTGCTATTGTGAATTGTGCTGCTATAAACATTCGGGTGCAGGTGTCTTTCTTACAGAGTATCATTTGCTCTTTTGGGTAGATGCCCCGTAATGGGATTGCTGGATCGAATGGTACTTCTACTTGTATCTCTTTAAGGTATCTCCATATTGCTTTCCACAGAGGTTGCACTAGTTTGCAGTCCCACCAGCAGTGCATGAGTGTTCCTATCTCTCCGCATCCACGCCAACATTTATTGTTTGGGGACTTTTTAATAAAAGCCGGTCTCACTGGAGATAAGTGATATCTCATTGTGATTTTGATTTGCATTTCCCTGATAATTAGAGATGTTGAGCACCTCCCGGGGGATGGACACGCTTGAAGCTTGGACTTGGGGAAGAGGTGGGGGGCAAGGGCAACATACATAACCTAAACATCTATACCCCCATTATATGCTGAAATAAAAAAAAAAAAAAAAGAAAGCCACAGTGACAGGGATAACCACCACAGGCTGGGAAAGATATAAAGGCAGAAGTGAAGGAGAGGGAAGTGTGTTATTTCACACCAATAGCCCTGTAAAGAGACCACCCCAGGGTCCACTTCATCTACATAAAGTCCAAATGATCACAGAAACCACAGTAGCTAGGGAAAGGTTTAAGACCCCAAACACAATAGCGGTAAAATCTGGATGTAATTAAAATACACCTATTAAGTGTTACGAAGTTTTATCTCAATCTCCTATGTGAGAAGAATGTTAGCTTTTCATCCCAGAGGAGGGGTCCTGCTGCTACCCAGGGCCTAGGGCTCAGCAATACTCTCTAAGCATGGTGGAGCCCGTGATCCTGAAAGAAGCAGTAGACTACTTTAATTCTGAACCACAGGCTACATGTCCAGATCTGCCTGTGACCCAAAGAAAGTTCAAGGAGCTTGGAAATTTGCAAATCAGTAGTTCTTTTGGTCTCTCCCCAGCTCCTTTGGTTAAAAAAAAGGGGCTATTTGTAGAGCGAGATACTGGTGACAGTAAAGACTGACTTTGGGTGGGATCACTTGCTCTGGAAGCAGGAGCTGCAGGTGGCTGGCTCTGAGGAATTCCTGTGGGCCCACACACTTTGTCTGAATTCATCTTTAAGTATTAGTTCCAAGTTGGAAAATAAAATAAGAAAAAATGTATTGGGAGCAGAGTAAAGTTAGTGGTGATTCTAGGGACACCACCAAAGTCCTCTGACCAAAACAACTTCCTCAGAAAATCCATCATTTGGAATTCACTCCTTTGTGTCTACCAGCTGTACGCACCTGTGAGAAAGTATCTACCTTGACTGAGCTCTCGGTTATTCACAATCTACTATGATTCAATGGAATCCACTGCTTTTTTCTGAATAGTGAAATAAGATCAGTGCACTAAAAAAATCAAATTGCTATTCTTATATATACACTTATGTGTTGATCAGTTAATACCAATTTGATGGTGAGTACATGTGGTGCTTGTCTTTCCATTCTTGGGATATCTCGCTTAGTAAAATGTGTTCCAGCCCTTTCCAGGAGTATATAAGAGGTGCTATATCACCACTGTTTCTTAAAGCTGAATAGTACTCCATGGTATACAAATGGGGAGGGAGAGGAGGGAGGAGGGGACGGGTATATGCGTACACAAAGAGTGCAATGCGCACCACCCAAAGGATGGACATATTTGAAACTTGGACTGAGGGCGGGAGGGGGGGCAAGGACAACACATGTAACCTAAACATCTGTACCCCCATATTATGCTGAAATAAAAAAAAAAGAATAAATATTACTCTATCACACACACACACAAAAAAAAAAAACCAAATTGCTGTATTTGGGGAGAAGGAGGAAAGAGCGAGGTGTCTTAAGATCCTAGGTACTATTTGGGAAAGGCAGCTTGCACGAGGGACTTTGGTCAGGCACAAAGCAGTATGAGAATCAGTGGGGGCTCCCAGAGAACTGTGAAGCTGTCCTAGTTACTCCATGGGCTGCCTGAGAGAGAAACAGCTGGTCCCGACTCTGCTAAGGACAATTATTGGGTTACCATGGTCATCAGTTTACCTCTCTTACTCTGAATTTCTCACTGAGAAACAGCTTAAAGAGACCAACTTCAAAGAGAAATACTGAGGACAAAACCACTCAGTAACTATACGGAATTATTTAGTTATAAATATTATGTAAGTTCTAAAGGTGAACAAAGAATTCCCTTATTTATTCTAATGCAAAGCCAAGATACAGTAGAGAAGAAAGAAGGAAAGAAGAAATATGAGAAAGAAAAATTAAATAGCACTGACACTGATCACTTATCTTAGTTTCTATGCACACAGTAATTCGGAGTTTAAGGAGGGCATCAGCCAAAAATTAGCAAGACTAGCTT
Source organism: Avahi laniger (assembly GCA_963575035.1). Classification (NCBI taxonomy): domain Eukaryota; kingdom Metazoa; phylum Chordata; class Mammalia; order Primates; family Indriidae; genus Avahi; species Avahi laniger. The sequence goes on along the minus strand of CAUYSK010022109.1, from coordinate 30,377 downwards.
TCCTGGAATTATTTAAACTAACTCATTTTTATTTTTCCATAAGTAGTTTTAAAGAAAAATGTCCCTCATGTTATAATATAGCTTGATGAAGAAAGAAATTTAAAGGGAGGGAAGGGCATGCCTTTAACCTGCATTTGGGTGAGGCAAAGACATAAAGTGTAACTAGAATGTTTGTACCCTCACAATACCTTGGAATAATAATATAAAAAAAAAAAATCTCCAGAGATAAACATCATTTTCTTTAATCCCTTCACTTTCTGATTTGTTGCCCAAATCCAAGTAACAATGAAGTATGAAATCCACATATATGCTTATCAGTTAAGGCCCAGTCCGACCTCAAACCCTAAGTTTAACCTCAACTCCAACCCAAACTCTACTCTGGAGAAAAAGAATCCTGGAATCAGTTTTGGGGACAGGCCACCTTTCGGGGGGCTCACCAAGAATGCTGTGGGTAAGTTTCTGGACTACACCACCATGAAGCTGTTTCCTAGTGGCACGTACCTGTACTGAGGTCATCTGGGCATATCCTCTCCAGCTAAACTCAGGAAACTCCAGGGGGTCTAATCCAAACCGAAGGTCCCTTCCATCAGGGGTAGTGCCGTCTTCAATCTCATACTTCATATGATGCAAATCTGGGAAATAGTAGTTGTTTTCAGGCCTTTTATAAATAAAAAGTAAACAAAGATACAACAAATTAGGGTCATTGGTCATCTGAATATCCTTTAATCCCAAAGTTACTGCTAAAAGAACTCTGCCAAGTTGACAAATACATTAAATAAGAACAAATGAGAGAGGTCCCCTGCTCTTTGTCTAAATTATGCTTTTCATTCACATAAACATTCACATAAAACACACTCAACACTTACTCATTTCATGCATTAAAGTGAGAAAATCATTTAGCTCAACCCATAGAGGTAGCATCCTTGAATATGTTCTCAATGATTGCCAACAACTTAGCAAAGTCAAATTAGGTTATTTACTATTTATTTATATAATCATTCATTCATTCATTCATACCTTCGTACTCATTACACAAATATTAATATCTATACACCAGGCATTGTTGCTAAGCACCATAAATACAATGGTAAACATGATACAGAATATTTCATATGCTGAGTTTACAAGTTAGATATATTTTCCTCTATATGCATTTTTTAATTGTTAGAATGACTTTTCTATGCCTTGTTTTCTCTTGAACTACATGCCTATTAATGGATTCCTTTCAAGAGTCCAAGCATGGCAGGCAAAGAGAAGGATCAAAAATACTCTAATGCTTGTGTGGCTTTTAACAAACTACTTGAAGTCCTTCAAAATGATACATTTTGCCAATCTAGTTCACAAGCTAATAGCAGTTAGTGGATTTAAAACCATAAACATCAATCAGTCAAAGGAAATAAAAAACCACGCTCCTATATTGCAAGGAAAATTACGAATGCCTACAACTTTTCCAGAAGCAATTCACAAAGATCCTTAAAAATGCTCATACCCATGACCCAGTAATTCAACTTCCATGAAGAGTGATTTTTATAGATAGTATCAAAGAATTAACATAAAAGAATGTTTATAACAATGAAGACTCGTAAACAATGTAAATGTACTACAATTATGAAATAAATTATGAAATATTATACAACCATTAATATTTTTGAATATGATTTAATGATAATAAGAAATCTTTGAGATATGTGAAGAAACTGATACAAATTATATAAAAAATACAATGTTAATTTTTATTCATAGAGAAAGTCTGGAAAAAAATACACCAAAAATATTAAAAGGGGTTATCTCTGGATAGAGGAATGAAGATTTTTCTCTGTCTTTTTACTTTTATGAATTAATTAAAATGTCTATAATGAACATATGTCTATAATGAACATATTACATTTATTGTCATAAAAATTATTTAGAAAACAAAGTGAATGCGAATGATTTCTAAACTTGTAAGAAAACCTGACAATACTCAGATAATATCATAAGCAAACATTTGGGAGGATTTGGCAAAAAGGACACAGATTGTCAACCTGGAGAAAAGGCGCCATGCCACCCACACTGCTCATTTCCCATCCTTTCTTTCAGTTATCATTTGCCACTAAATCAAAGGACATGATCTAAATTTCAAGATGTGTGTGTGCACGTGTACCGTAATGTAAAAGTCAGTATTTTTGCCTCAGGCTGGGTAATTTAATTCTCATTTGGTTGCAACATTTTGTCCCGAAAATCAGCCAATCACTTATACAGTTGGAAGGAGAAGAAACATTTGGTGGTTAAGTAGGGGAAATGCCCACTTTATCAACACAAGGGTGGAAAGAGGTGAAACACAGGTGGAAAATGTCTACGAACGTATCTACAAAGTTCTTGTGGTCCGTTGTGAGGGCACTGGTCAGTGGTGGGGAAACGAACCTACAGAGATGTGTGTGTCCTTCACGCTCTCTTTTTTCTTTTTTTTGAGACAGAGTCTCACTTTGTTGCCCAGGCTAGAGTGAGTGCCGTGGTGTCAGCCTAGCTCACTGCAACTTCAGACTCCTGGGCTCAAGCAATCCTCCTGCCTCAGCCTCCCGAGTAGCCGGGATTACAGGCGGAAGCCACCGTGCCTGGCTTATTTTTTGTTTCTATTTTTGCCCTGCTAATTTTTTTCTATTTTTAGTAGAGACAGGCGTCTCGCTCTTGCTCAAGCTGGTCTTGAACTCCTGATCTTAAGCAATCCTCCTGCCTTGGCCTCCCAGAGTGCTAGAATTACAAGTGTGAGCCATGTCCTTCTCTTATTACAAGGCCCAAAGGCGACAGCCGACGAGAAAGACCAAGAAAAGCACAGCTAGGTTGCTCTGACCTTTAGCCTTCAAATGTCGCAAACATCGAGGAAAAGGAGAGAAACACCATACCAAATACAGACACTTTACCTTAACTACGTAAAAGATTTCTTTGTTCATCTGTTGATAACACAAGTAGTGAAGGCACCTGAGATTTAGAAGAAGTTGCATTTCACAGAGTTTCCAGCATATGATTAAAAGTCAGAATATTAAAGCTTAAGTTTTTCTTCCCTCCACTGAGGGAAAATTATGGGTGGATAATGGCTTCAAAATATTTAAAAGTGCTAAATGCGACAGCTGAAGAGAGCGTGCACTGCCATGGCTCCTACAGCCTCCCCTGGCCTCCAGCTCCACCTCACCCCCTGGCCCCTGCAGTTCACTGTAATCTGCTTCTCCGTGAGATGAGGCGCTTCTTCCCACTTCTAGTCTTCTTATCCCCAACCCCAGAGCCTAGTAACACCCTGGCCTCTCCGATCCCTCACTCCTGGGTCCCAAGGGAGAAGCAGGAACTGAGTCTCCTCAGCCCAGATACCTGGGCGTGGGGACCTGCCCCTTGTTAACTCCCTCTCTCCCAGAGCTGGTCCGTCTGCTGGCTGTACATGGCGGCTGGGACACATGAACCCACCTCACGCTTCCAGCTCTCGTCTTGCCCACCTGGCTTTTTGCACTCGTGGGAGCTTTCAAGTAAAGCTGCTCCGTGGCCTACGCAGTGGAACAGGCTTCATGGGCAACGTTGCCTCCTGTTTTAATCAACTCACAGACAAGTGTCCAGATTGCAAATTATATAGGACAGCTTCATTTGCCCTCCATCCTTAGGACTGCGTCTCTCCTCACCAGAGCAGTAGCACAGGCAGGAATGTCTAAGGCCATCTTCTACAACACGCACATGGGAAGAAGCCTCCCGAAGACTCACCACTGGCACGCCTTTCCCACGACGTGCCCTCGGCACTGGCACGCTCCGGAGGGCCCGCTGCACACAGAGGAGAGTGCCCCGCCAACGTCACACTGACACCCTGCAAGTCAGGAAACAGCAGCGTTTACCGTCCGCCTCCTTGCTGAGCGCTTCCCTCTCTCTACAGGAAGGGGAACCCAGTGACCACAGGGTGGCTGCCTTCCTTCCTCTGCCATATCTCATATCTGGCCGGCGTTTGAAATATGTAGGAATCTTCCAAACTAAAATGGTGTGTCCCTCCAAAAGTGCACTTCTAAGTCAGAGGTGCACTACTGCAGGCCAGTTCAGACACGGTTGTCCAGGGCAAAGGTGGCGGGAGCTCAGGAGCTCAACATGCTTCAGAAACACAGCGCTATCGTAAGCAACGTGCACTAACGAGGGGCCGTGCGGGAGATTCAGGAGTAGCCTTGTGGGGTCACTGTTCCCGCAACTTCGCTATTTACCACGACACTCTCTCTAAAAATATGGTGTTAGCTTTTCTGATAATACAAAATATATCTTTAAAATTATTAAGTCTTGATGTTATTTATAAAATTAACAGATGTCCTCCCATCCCAATTATAATTAAACCAACAGTGTGCCGGTAGAAGAGAAGTGGAAACGACCCCGTTTGCAATTTATGACTAGTTTCCATGTAATGTTTGGCCAAATTCCCTGGACAGGCTGTTTCGGTGCCATCCCATCAGAAAGTCTGCATGAAGACAACCAACACAGAAGGAAGGTTATTCTGACTATCTCTGTCCATCAACGCTGACCTTTGCTTAAGACCCCTGGATGTATTTACCTTGACACCCAAAGTAATTGCTCTTTTCCAAAGCAAAATATCCATCTTCACAGGTGTCACAGGAATCACCGCCCACATGGGACTTGCAGTGACAGTCACCATCCCCCTGCGGATGACAAAATTTGATACAATTACAGAACTCGAGAATCTTCAAGATTGAAAACTAGCTCATTGTACGACAGGAAGTGGTGCAGCCAGAATGAGAAAAAGATTACCCCACACTGTATGATTACAGAGGTACTAACACACTCCCCCAGAAACTCCACAAGCAGTTGCTATAACGTTTTTACTGTTATCTCATGAAAACTCAGCCCACATTACCTGCCCACATTCTCCAGCTCCACTCACTGTTCCCGCCTTATCGCACTGGCATTCTGTGGATAAAAGAGAACGCCCTTGAACCAAGGGTGACACCAAAGACGGTTCCCCAGCTCTGGAAACCTTCCACGCCCGCAATGTAACATGTGCAGTCAGCCTTTCCAGCACACTTAGCAGAATTACAGTTTGCACCACTGAGTCCTAAAATTGGGTTGCTTTCTGGGGTTGGCAGAACAGACCGATCGATACCATCCATCTGCATAAGGTAGTGGCTAGTTTATGGCTACTCCAAGACAAAAGCTGCAACATCATGGGATTTTGAAATGATTCTAGTGTCAAGGTCATTACTAATGTGCCTGCATGAAAATACCCTCTATTCAAGGATATTCAGTCTGTTTAGTACCTTTCATTGGGTGTTGTTTAGCTCTTATCCTGGCTTCAAAATAAGCATAAAATTAAACCAGAAAGAACAGATTATAAAAACAAGAATGCAAAAACCATTTCTCAAGTGGCTGCCTTTGCAAACAACAAAATACATATGGAAACAGGCTATAAATCCATCCCTTGCTGAGATTTTGAAAACGACAGAAGTTCTGCAAAAAGTTGGGGCTGGGGGGGAATATCAAAACATATCATGGAATTTCAGTCACACCAAACTGATTCAGCAAATAGCTCTTTTGTGGTTTTAGTTACCAAGGCAGAGAAAATTAAGAGGAAGTCACAATACAGTAAATTATGTTATATAAGAAACCTTACCTGAACATCCATCGGGGTTTTCTTTGGCTAGATTCCAATATAATGGTTTGCAGATGCTACAAGTAGGACTTTCAACATGAAGCTTGCATTGGCAATACCCCTTTGAATGAAAATCAAACTAACATTTGACATCTTGGAACTGATATGTTTTCAAACATGTGCTCTGAGCAAAGGCTTGTCACAGAAATATACTTTGGCCATGAAAAATAATTAAATGTATCCAGGGGGAATAAACATACTGGGTTGATTTCAACAGTCTGTTAATTGCTTTAGATTGTTTATTCATTTATTTGTTATACATATAATCCACATTTGTGGTTAAAAAGAAATTAGAAAATAGAGAGAAAGAAAACATTTTTAAATAACGCTTCTTTATAAAATTGTCAGCGTCTGTTGATGCTGTTACAGTGTGGACTATAATTAAAATGGAAAAATATCTCAATATTTAACACATTGAGAATCAGTGAAGAATTATGTTTATCTGAGAGTGCTTTTGTAACATGCAAGATTAGCTGCCTTGCTTCAACATTGTCAAGGCTCATAGTAAGGATGGCAGAACTTCTGTCACCCTGTCTATCCGGTGCCTGGAGGCCAGCATCTCTAGGCTTTGAGGCCAAGAAGATAGATAATTTCTAAATGTCTTGGAAAATTGTCCTAAGAATACCATACTACTGTGTTTGGAATAATATAAGTTGTAATTATTTTGTACACAGCTGACTTTATTGTCTTTGGCCATTGATTTTCTGTTTTATTAATTATGTTTGTTAGACTTATGTGCAAGGCTCCATGGTGGCAACACCCTCGGAGTAACCTACAGTAAGAGTTAAACTTTCTAGAATAAAATGTTTAAATAAGCCTTATTCTTTTGTTTTTGAAAAAAATCACAAAATCACCTATGTACTTTGAAAAAGAACAATGACTTCTTTAAGCAATTTGGCCTCAAGCTTTATTTGCATTTATTTTTAATTTCAGGAGCTCCCGCACAGTCTTTAATACATGTCAGAATCATACCAGTAGCTAGAATTGCAGCCCTTTTATAATCCTCTGCTTACCAAACTGGAGTCGATGGTTCCAGCCGGGTCACAAGCACTGCTGGAACCTGTGTAGGATTTAGAAATTTTAAAAAATATCTGGTGGCTTGTTTATTTTTCTCTTTGTTTTGATGTTTGAAGTTTTAAAAGTTTCTCATGCTTTTAAAAATAGTGCAAAAACATTTACATTTTTTGATCAGTGGGTGGCAAAGACTTTGTGTGCAATCAAATCCCAAATAACATTTATGGTCCTTAATCCCCAAATCACCTCTTTTGCTACAACTCTCTACCCTACCTACTAATAAAAATTCATTTCTAATTGATGATGAAGAGGTTAGGAAAAGGAGGTTCTAAAATTTTGAGCATCTTTAGTATTGTCCAGAAGAGGGCAATATGGTACCAAGAGATTTTTAATTATCCATTAAAAAGAAGTTACACAATTTGTAAGAACAGTTTTTGGTTAACCAAGAGTTAATTCTTTAATTATACAACCCCCTTGTTCCCACCTGTACTAAAGTTATTTATAAAACCAGTTAGTCTGCTGTCTTGATTTAGTATAGCACTACAAGCCTAATACATTCTCTCTTCAATAAATTGCGATCTTACAGTATTTCAGTATTACTATCATACAGCATTCGAACTGAAAAAGGTTAGGTAAGTCCATTCCGAGCCTGGTTTTTCAAATCATTTAAATAAATCCATAAGAAGACTGTGTTTCCTTACAAATTGTTAGTTAGCCTTTTTGCCTTTGTTTCTGTTGGCTTCAGCATCCCCTTAACGATTCTCACTCTCTCATTGTCTCTCTCTCTCTCTCTCTCTCTCTCTCTCTCTCTCTCTCTTTTCTCTCTCTCTCTCTCTCTCTCTCTCTCTTTCTGATATTCTTCTGTCCCCCATATTTTTCTGTAATACTAAACTTAACTCTCCCATCTTTGTTTTCCAGCCTGGCCATGCCCAGCCTAGGGTTCCTTCCCAGGTCACAAATGTGGCCACATAGCCCTGACATGGCCACGGCTCTCAGCCTCTCTGCCCGGCGGTCACATGCTTCCTTTGACTCCTGAGGTGCATGGAGGCAGCAGATCCACCCTGGGATGCCCTCGAACGCCAGGAACCTTCAGGCCTTCTCAAAGGCAAGCAGTTCCCTCTGACTGCTGGCTGCAATTTCCATCCTCAAGAAAACCTGGTCTCTTGAGGATTCTGGTTAGTAAGGTTCTGGGAAGTGAAGTCTGCTTGCAGTCTTGCCTGCAGCCAGCTCTGGATGTCAGGCTGGACAGGCTGGTGTGAGAAAACCACATTCTCCTGATGCACCAATACTTTCCAACAGAGCAAGAGTTCACTGAAATCAACAGTCAGGAGCTACTAGCCTGTGCCTTGGAGGCTGCCCACACCAGGAAGCTCAGAGAGATTTGCAGGCATCTCGTTTTTGTCCTCTCTGCCCCGGAACATGGCCGACTCTCAATCTCTCGTGTCAATGGAGGGCTGAATACCAACAATACCCACAGCCATGGGTTTGGTTTCCATCTCCCTCCTCCTTGGCTCACTCTCTCTAAACAGCAAAGACTCCCATGCACCCCACACCCTTCCCCCTAACACCTGGTCTGAAGTGTGATGACAGTCCCCCAGGGGGCCAGAGGCAGGCAGGGAGCGTGGGACAGAAACACAGCAAAGGTCCCACTCAGCCTGTCTGCAAGGGCACCTGTGAAGAAGATTACGGCACGGCCAACAGCAGCACCGCAAGCCAATAAGGGGAGAAGGTGCGATGCCTTAGGACAGGGGACACAAATGCTCTGTTTAGCTTAAAGGAGTCACCTTTGCCACACCGCTGTCCCCAGAAATTTGACATGTGAACCAAGAAACTCAAATTTATAAGACATGGGAATTTAAATTTTTTGAAGTTAGAAACGAATCATTTCTGGATTCCTTTGAGGATGCACATCTGATATATGCGTCTTCAACTGACTCAAACTGCAGAGAAACCAGACGGATTGGGTCAAACATGTCGAAGTGACCAGTGGTGGTGCTGCAGAGCATCACAGGCTTCCCTGGGAGGCTGTCTGCACACACCTCGGAGAGGACCCACCCCCAGCATGCTGTTGGCATCCCTACCTTGGCAGTGGGGGAAATCAGAGGCTCCCGAGAGGCACCTGTCACACCGCTGTCCTGTAATCCCCGGCCGGCATTCACACTGTCCAGTCACCGGGCTGCAGGGTGTCTGGTAGGACCCCAGGGCTGAACACCAGCAGGCTGCATGCAAAGAACTCGGTCAGACCCAGGGTGGCAGCGGCAGAATCCTGTCCTGGCTCAGAGCAGAGAGGTGGAGCCAGAGAGACCCAAAATCAAGTGCCAGCTCCACCTCTTATGAGAGCTGGATCCTGAAACAAGTCACTCAACTGCTCTAAGCCTCAGTTTCCCCATTCTTAAATGGGAATGACACTAGCATCTACTTGACAAGATTGTTGTGAGGGTTACGTAATACTTAATAAAAGAGCTGGGGCAATGCCTATCATAGCAAGCGCTGGATAGCTGCGAGCTTAGTTTTTTGTTTTTTTTTTTCTTGAGACAGAGTCTCACTCTGTTGCCCTGGCTAGAGTGAGCGCCGTGGCATCAGCCTAGCTCACAGCAACCTCAAACTCCTGGGCTCAAGCGATCCTCCTGCCTCAGCCTCCCAAGTAGCTGGGACTACAAGCATGCGCCACCATGCCCGGCTAATTTTTTCTATATATTTTTAGTTCTTCATATAATTTCTTCCTATTTTTTTTTGGTAGAGACGGGGTCTCACTCTTGCTCAGGCTGGTCTCGAACTCCTGAGCTCAAACAATCCACCTACCTCAGCCTCCCAGAGTGCTAGGATTACAGGCGTGAGCCACCGCGCCCGGCCTAGCTTAGTTTTTATTGCTGTCATTAATTTCATATTCAGCAAGACTGGCAGGTGGTGCGTGAGGGCTTTGGGGACGCTTCTCACACACAGTAACCGGCACTTGTAGAAGGAGAGAGCAGCTGATGGGGGACGTGACTCACTGGAGAGGCCACTTTCATTCCACATCCCCCTGGGGATCAGGTGCAAACCATCCAGTCCACATCAGCCTGCAACCGTTCCCGCTCTTCTCTGACCTCCTTTCTTCATGCTGATTTTCTAAGGTCTAGTGTAGTTGAATAGTCATGGAAAGTTACGCAGGCAGCATTGGGAATTGATGGGAAAGGCAGCGCATCTACTTCAGCTAAGTGGATGAATAAACACGCGTGGACGGACGGAAGAGACTCTGGCCATTTTCCTCTTGGCTCCCTCTTCCCACTGGGTCAGGTTCTTACCAGTCTCTGCAACTAAACCCCTACAGGGCTGGAGTTGCTCAGAGTCACCCCCATTTGCCCTGCAAGGACTCTGCTTCTGGGGAGGGGAGAGCAGTGGAAATGAGCAGACTGACTTCTTCAGCTGAAGGGTTTTACATCTTACAAACTGGAAGCAACCAGAGAGATTGTCTCATTGAATTCCACCATTACATGGTGAAGCTCAGAAGTTAAGTGGCATTTCCAAAGTCGGGGAATTAGTCTATAGCAAAGGGCTTCTGTCTTTGGGGTCAGACACATCTGGATTCAAACACCAGCTGTGCCACTTAACAGCCATGCCATCATGGGCTAGTTGCTTAGCCTCTTTAAGCCTCGGTTTCCTTTCCTGTAAACTGGAGTTGAAGATAGGTCATTTGGTCATGAGGTCATCAGAGAATCACCAGCAATAGGTACTGAGCACAATGTCTGGCCTAGAGGAAGTGCTCAGTAAGTGCTTGCTCTCATTGACATTGTTATTCTAATTATCCAAGTCCCCAGTGCTTGGAGAGGTGCTCTTCACATTGTCCCATATTCCATTAATGACAATCAATAAATTCAATAAATCAGTATTTCTGACTTCCAAATTTATATCCAGCGTACACAGAGTAAAAAAAAAAAAAATACAACCTTGTTTGCAAGGTTTCAAAAAGTTGGGGTCTTGGAAAAGAAAGACTCCCAAGGTAAAGTCCAAATTCCAGGGAGTTATTTACAGGTGGCCTTGGGGTCTGCAAAGCCCCACACCTAAGCCTTGGAGCACGGAGCCCCAGAGAGACCATGCAGTTTCCACTCTCTTGGACAGGACTCAGCCCAGTCCCAGGTGCAGCAAGTCACCTGGAAGTGCTTTTTAGAAATGATGATAACAAATGATAGATTTTCCAGAGTTGTCATTGGAAACGTAAGAAACTCTCACCGATGAAAGGGAACTGGGTTAGTTTTCTCATTCACAAATTACCTGGGACTTCAACGGGCTATGTGACTTATTCACAGGGACACAATTAGTGGCAGACCCAGAAAATTCGCCACCGTTTCACTCTCCTGTTTTCCATTCATCCACCCAGCACTGACTGAAGCTCTACTGTGTTCAACGGCACCACAGATAGGCGTTGCGGAGGGAAATACAGAAAACACGCACGGTCAGCCCTCCATATCTGTGGGTTCCACATCCGTGGATTCAACCAACCACAGATCAAAAACATTCAGAAAAAAAAAAACACAATAAAAAAATACCACTACGACAATAAAAAATAATACAGTATAACAAACAACTATTTACATAGCATTCACATTGCATTAGGTATTATAAGTAATCTGGAGATGACTTAAAATATGTGGGAGGATATGTGTAGGTTATGTGCAAATACTGCACCATTTTATACCAGGGACTCAAACATCCATGGATTTAGGTATCCAAGAGGGGTCCTGGAACCAATTCCCCACAGTTAGTGAGGAATAGTTGCACTCCCTGATCTCAAAGAGCTAAAATCCAGAAGATGGGCTAGAGAATTACTGACATAATGCAAAGCACCCCACTCCACAAGAAACTAAACATAAGAAATGTGCCTAACGCCACCCCCAGCTGTTGGCAGACAGTGGAACGAGACTCAGATCTCTGACTGCCATCTCCGTCAGTCTTCTCTCATGCCCCCACCAGGCCTGTTTGCGGAGATTCAGTCAGCCCCTAGCTAGTGGCAGACTTCTGAGGAAATGATCCTGGGCTCTGTGGTGGTTAATTTTATGTCAGCTTGGCTAGGCCTATGGTGCCCAGATGTTTGGCCAAACACCAGTCTCGATGCTGCTGTGAAGGTATTTTTTAGATGAGATTAATATTGAAATTAGTAGACTTTGAGTAAAGTAGATGACCCTCCAACATGTGGGTGGGCCTCATCCAATCAGTTGAAGGCCTTAAGAGAAAAAGACCAAAATCCCCTAAAGAAGAAGGAGTAATTCTGCCTCCAGACTGTCTTCAGATGTGAGCTGCAGAATCAATTCTCCCTGGGTCTCCAGCCTGCTAGCCCACCCTGCAGATTTCCGACTGGCCAGCCTTCACAATTGCATGAGCCAATTCTTTAAAATAAATCTCTCTTTATACACACACACAACACACACACCATATTGGTTCTGTTTCTCTGGAGAATCCTGGCTAACACAAGCTCATTCTGCTATTTCTGCCCTAAGAGAAAGTGACTGCAGAGAGAAAAACACTCACGAAGGCAGTCAGGGTAGCTGCCTGAGCATAGTGGCAGCAGCTCCGTGGCATAATGTGAGTGACACAGAAAGTGGTTTCTAGGGCCACAGGGTTGTCCAGGGAGCCAGGAGACACAGTTACAATCTGGAGGTGAAAACAAAGACTTGACCTTAAAAGCATGCACAGCGTTTTAAAATCGTGAATTAATCTGGCATCACACTTCTCATTTTAATCCAACTATTATATGAAAGCTGCCAAATCCCAAACCCAAATCCTAACATTGGCAGTCCTTTTCCCACTCTTGGAAATACTATAAGGCTTTAAAAATATTTTAATTTTGTTCTTTATTTTGATCCAGGTCCTTTGGAGTTTCTGGAGTATTTTGCCTCTTCCTATCCACTCCTCATTGTTTCTGCTTTAAGAAACTTTTACTCTCAAGAAACATAAAAAATAATAATCAGAGCATTAAAAAAAAATAATGATCACAAAGGTCCCAGGGGACAGGGAGCTTGTCTGCCATGCTCACGAATGTCTTCCAGCATCGAGCACAGTCCTGGCCCACAGAACATGGCAAATTTCACAACAAGGGAATGGGTGACCATCAGAACCCTCCCTCGGGTCCAGTCCTATATAGGTTCTTGATACGTTAGCTCGTCGGATCCCTTTCACCTTCAGTTGCTGACGAGTGAGGCAACGTCATGTGGAAAGCCTGTAATTTATGGTAAACACAGCTCCTTATTGTTTACGGGATGCTCTCATGGCCCGTGATTTGGGAGCTTTTCCTTCTGGTAGAAAAACCAGCTGGCACCTTCTTCCATCAGAACCACAAACCCAACCATCAGTTCCACAAGACTTATCACAATTTGCTTCTCTGCAACTGGGGTTTGGGTAAACTAAACCTACAGAAAATCTTTTGGACGATTTTCTAAATCTTCCAAAGCTTTTTCCAACCATTCACCTCAATGTTCTCTTAAGACAAAAAGTAAATAACAGGGAAGGACCAATTCAGGGCAAAACTGCACAAAATTTGGCTTTAGACTGCTCCCCAAAGGCCGGCCCCGTGGTCTTTGTTTCCCCCTGGAAAGGCTGGGAGGCTTTCCCAGGAGCCTGCCAGGCCAGAAACCCACGACTCATCACCCCGAGTGCCCCGCCCTCCTCCCTTGGCTGGTCTGTCTGACCCATGAGAATGTGCCAATAGGAAGAGGAGGTGAATCTCTCACTGGCAACATATTTACAGGACCTCTCTAAGGAAAGACCCGTTACCACAACCCGAAGAGTACATCCAGCTCTGATGGGGATGGCTCTGTCCCGTGGTTGAGGTTGGGCAGCTGCACTGCCGGTGTCGGTTCAGTCGTGGGAGGACCACGTTGCACATTTCCGCCCTCCTATCCGCTGCCCAGCCAACTCACCAGAAAAGGAGGGGAAAGGGGAAGAGGAAGAGAAAGAGAAAAACAAAGAGAAGAGAGGAAGAGGAGAGTAGAGGAAGGAATGAGGGACAGGGGAGGAGGAAAAGGGAGGAGTAAACTCCCCAGATAACCTAGTTAACCCAGGTAGTTGCACTTTTACTCTGTGGTTGAAGACAGAGTTGAACCAAACACAAACACAAATACAAATTTCATATGCTTGCAGACAATTCTCCAGTCCGGTCTCATATCTAGGGTTTGATTCACACCTATAAAAAAGAAAACTGTAGGGCAGGCACTTCTGTGAGTCAAAATCAACATGAGAAGAATATGGCATTGTACTTAGAACAGTCTGGAGTGAATTACTTTAATGCAAAACATAAATCCAGGACTGCAGTTGGCAAGAACATCTTAGATGGGTTTTTAAATTCTCTTTAAAGAAGATTCTGAAAATCTTTAAAGCAATAAAGAGCAAAGCCATAAGAATATGGCTGGAATATACTAGGTCAGCTGACATAGCATTTTGGGCCACGTTGATTTGATTCTAAAATTCAATGGGCAAAGCAATCAAATCTCTCTAAAAAAAAAAAAATCACGATAACTGTTAGAAAAGAAAGGTGGGTGCAAGAGAAGGGAAACCATCGCAGACAGAATGTTGCATCCTCCCAAACTCTTCCCAGAACAGTGCAGACCCGAAACAGCAAACTGCAGGGTACACCTGGACACCGCACCGGGAATGAGGCGGGTGGCATATTTCCTACACAACTCAGAGAATGGCTCTGAGCACCGGCAGGCTTCCTGAGGCTGGACAGGCACTAGTGTGTACCGGTCCCCCACCAAGGCAAGACCTGGGGCGAAAGCCTAAACAGTGCTTCCTCTCTCCCTCCTTCGCCCCTTTGGGGCAGAGCTGAGGAAGACGTGGAAAACGAAAAGGGTATCAGAGCACGTGATTTTCCTGCCCCTCTCTGTGCTTCCGGGTGAGCCTCTCTGCCTCCACTTGAGCCACGCCTTTGAGCCACACAGAGTCCGGCGGAGGCTGACCACAGACACTCGCCCGCTGGGGTTCCTCCTCCGGCCCCTGTCCGACAGGCTGTCTGCAAGTTTTGTCGCTCTCATGCTGCCCGAGAGGTCAGAAGTTTTGGGCAGGCCTGTGGAAACCGAGGTCCAAACCAACTCTACTAAAAATATCAATGAGAAGATAAATTCTTATTTTTTAAAAAATTCTAACTCCAATCATTTAATACAGGAGATACGGCCTTATCTTCAAGCACTGTGGCATGAAGATTTCTTGTGTCAGCTGTTAGCTTCTTAGGGGAAAAAAACCACTGCCGTTAAACCAGAGCCCTGAATTGTACAGCCACAGGATTGGTTCAGGCCTGGGCATGTGATCCAATCAGAGTCAGACTTGCCCTGGTGGAAAGCACACTTTTTCTCCAGTCTTGAACCTGGAAGGATGTGGATCAGCCAGCTCCAGACGCTGTAACAAAATACCATAGACTGGGTGGCTTAAACAATAGAAATTTATTTTCTTGCAGCCCTGGAGGCTGGGAAGCCCAAGATCAAGGTGCTAGCTGATTCAGTTTCTGCTGAGGGCCACCCTCTTGCTGTGTCCTCACAGGGTAGAGGGGAAAAGAATGAGCAAGCTCTCTAGTGTCTCTTCTTACACAGACACTAATCCTGTTGGATCAGGGCTCCACCCTTATGATTTCATTTAACTTTAATAACTTCGTTACTCCACATACCAATACACTAGAAGTTAGGGCTTCAACGTGTGAATTTTGGGGACACAATTCAGTCTATAGCAATGTATGTCTAAGAGCTATTGGCTGCCATCTTACCACCAACTGAGGGCTAAGAATGAAGCCAATATGTAAAATAGCAGAGTTCAAAGATGCAGAAAAACAGACCCTGCCAACATCTTTTGAGTTCCCTGGATCAAGCTGTTCCTGAAACCAATTTGCCCTAACTTTTCAATTAAAGCCAGTGAATTATTTTTGCCTCAAACTAGTTTAAGTCAAGTGTTCTGTCATGTGAAACAGCAAAGAGTCATAACCGACTCTTAAATCCCCAAACTGTTCTCATTTTAGCCATAAAATAATATTCTTACTAAAATGTATGATATACTTCCCTGCCTTATGAAGCAGTAAAATTAGACATAATTTAACCATTTCTTTATGACGTAGAGCCATCATTACAATGCCCATTTACTTAATCTACTAATAACAATGACACCCTCAGCACCTTCACAGTTGGGTAGGATTATTTGCCCTTCATTAAATGGCCCCAGGCTGCTATGCCTCTTTTTTTTCCCATTTGAGTAAATTTAGCCACAGGAGCTATACCTCTGAAGTTTCATGTCTGCTTGTCTGTTTCTTCCCTTGCTGAGTGTGTTGCCTTAGCAATCTTTTCCCCCTCTTCTAATTTTATATTTCTAATTCATCATGGGCTTGGCTTGGAAAACAAATAACAAAATTTAGAAAAATTATTTTTAAGAAAATTTGGGGAGACAAGGCTGGGGGGGGCCTGTGGAATTCTTTGAGGACACATCTCTGGGGGAGTTCTTGACTTTATAGACGCAGTGGGGTTTGGCAGCTTACAGCAGGGTTTTTACTTTTGCTCCAGATACGTGGCCGTGTCACCAAATTCCAGCTAGATGGAATAATACTCTGCTGAAGGTCAAAAAAAATTATAGCATAAATTCTAAAACAGTGATTTTTTTGGAGGAAAAATGTTGAGAGTTTGGGGTTTTTAATAGAAGTCTATGTTTAAATAGGCAGAGTATTAAAAAGGATAGTAGTTCCTAGAAACAATTCAGAATCATGGAGTTCCTTTAAGGAAGTCACCGTACATTAAGCCACACCGAGATGCAACTGAGTGTTATATGACTGCTGAGTGTTAGACCCACTGTGTTAGACAAGCACAACTGCTCCTGTCAGCTATATCCCGTGGCTCTTCTCAGTTTTCAGCTGGGTGACCGTCTCCCTGAATCTAGATGAAAACTCTAGTAGTTTTAAGGCTTTTCAGCACACTCTTAGGTAAAAGAACAAACTTTGAGTTGAAACCAAGTTTAAGGTCCAATCTTCCCTCCTCCTTCTCAGACCTGATTCAGGCCTAAGGCCCACAGTGGGAAAGGGAGGTGGACCCGGTGGGTGGGAGGGCTGGGCGGGGGTGGAGCGCACATTCTTTCTCCATCGCTGGCTTCAACCTCACATCTGTCCCTGAGCCTGGGTAGGGCAGGAAAAAGAGGGAGGGAGAAAGGATTGTTCTTCTTGGACCAGCCCCAGGCTAACCCAAAGCTGACTCTTCCTCCAAGGATGCTGTCTAGACTTCTTAGCGGTTCCATCCTGGGCACTTCTCCCTGGCCATTCACTCGCCCCTGGGTGGTGGATGCCTCTTATTCCTGTGGCTTGGGACTCTTTCCTCAGCCCACACTGCCTCAGCCCCTGGGCATTGTATTAACCATGTTTTTCATTTTCTGTATTCTGATGCTTTGACATCTTGGGGCCTTGCTGCCTCTGGAGGGACTACACTCCCAGGGTGAGGTGAATCCTAGAGACAGTAAACATCTCTCCTGAGAGCTGCTTTCCACCAGTGCAACCCGGCCAATAAAGAGCCCACAGCCCCAACACCTTCTCTATGAGTCTCACACTCTGGGCCACATCGCGCCTGCCCTAATCACTGCAGAGCCAAGTGCCAGACCACTAGGGCAGCCCCAGTGCTCCCAGCTCCACTGAAATTGTCCGAACTGGACAATGTTAAAGCTGCTTGCCCTGCCTCAACCATTCGTTCCTGCAGAAACCACAGTAAGGCTCTTGGCCGCAGTTCCCACCTTTCCCTCTGCCTCTCCACCAACCCTGGTGCTTCTCCATGCGGTGTCCCCACAGTGTGCCACGCCCCCTCCTCTTGGGCCCTGTAGCTGTCTTTTCAATGGCAGTCAACTCCTGGTCTGCTGGCCTTACTGAACCTCACGTTTGCTATTACCACACTGTATTTTAGAACAGGCACCTGCACAGAAACTCCAGCTGCTTTGGGTGAGGTCTCTTGGTGCCTCTGCACAGACCTATTGGGCAGGAACCAAGACACCCACCCAGAAGCCCCCATGTGTGGCGACAGAAAACGCCCACGCATCCCTTGCCCCAGAACACTAAGAACACGCCATTCCCAGCATAGCAGTATTCTCCCCGCTTTGCCTCCAAGCAAGAGACATCCGGCTCTTAGCCCCTGGGTTTTCCAAGCCAAAGTCTCGCCCCAGACACCTCTGCTCTGCCACAGTACAGGCATCCCATGTACTGTGGTTTGGATGTGGCTTGTCCCGTCAAAACTCATGTTCAGGTTTAAGTACCAATGCGGCAGTGTTGGGAGGTTGGGACTAGCGTTTGCATCATGAGGGTGGATTCCTCATGAATAGATTGATGCCCTCCCGAGGGAGGAGGTGACTTCTTGCTGTCACAGAATTGGATTAGTTGCCATGACAGTGGGTTGCTATAAAGTGAGTTCTCCTTCCTAGACTCTCTCGTGCTTCCTCCTTCACCATGTGATCTCTTTGCACACGCTCACTTGCTTTTCCACTTCTCTGCCATATTTTGACCCAACACGTGGTCCTCACCAGAAGCTGGCCAGGTGTAGTGTTATGTTCTTGAACTTCCCAGCTTGAAGAATCGTTAGCTAGATAAATGTCTTTTCTTTATAAACTACCCAGTCTCAGGTATTCTATTATACACCGTGAAAGCCCTTCATTAGATTTGAGGTGAGGGAGTGAGCTCCCACCCTCCCTCTTTGGGAAAGGAAAGGGTTCACAGCACAATCTGTTACACAGATATCCACATGCCCAGATTCTCTCTCCTCCACTATCCTATCTTTTTCACATTCCTTTGAGTGTGAGAGAGTGTTGTAAAACAAGTATCTGGACATTTCCTTTGAAAATCTGCATATGGTGACTTGGCTTTGGTTTTGATTTTTTTTTTTTTTTTTTTTTTTTAGAGACAGAGTCTTGTTCTTTTACCCAGGCTGAAGTGTGGTGGCATCATCATAGCTCATTGTAAACTCCAATTCCTAAGCTTAAGCAATCCTCTTACCTCAGTCTCTTGAGTAGCTGGGACTACAGGCACACATTACCACGCCTGGCTAATTTGCTTTTTATTTTTTCATAAGATAGGGTCTCACTATGATGCCCATGCTGGTCTCAAGCTCCTGGTCTCAAGCAATCCTCCTCAGGATGCTGCTTTAGCCTCCCAAAGTGCTGGGATTATAAGCATGAGCCCACTACGCTCAGCTAGAATTTTGTATGTATTATAGTTTAGGGCCAGCATTATAATGTTAACATTTTCAAAAAGAGTGATATGGGTGGGTATTAAAATATTTTCCTTGTATTTGCTTTTAAATTCAAGAAAATTTTTCTTTTTTATTCATACGAAGAATCCAAGATGATTCTCATTTGAAAGAGCGACTCTAAGGAAAGGCACGTTTTCATAGACATTTGTAAAATCCCAATTATCTTGGTGTTTTTCTCACAAAGGACCCCAAGCTCAACCTATTTATTAATTCCAAACATTGTTAAAATGTAGCTGTGTCTGCTGCTTACATTTCCATATGGCTTGCTGGAAATGTCAGACCGGAGTTTCCGCACTCTGGAGTCAGTGGGGCGTAGATGACAGGGTATTGAAATTCACACCTTCCTTCCTCCTTGCAGAGTTTAAGGCAAAAGAGTACAGATGAGATCATGGATTAAAGATAAAACGGAGTACACATCTCAAACTAATTCCTTACGCTTTTCTCTTTGGTCCTTGTCCCTCTTGGATAATAGTGGAAAATAAGACAATGTGCTTTCTTGCCCCTCAAACAGGTTTGGGAAGGAAACATGTAGTGCATATTGGCACAAGATATCTTCATGGTGAAAATGGATTCATCAGACTATTGCTGCAATTTACTGAGCAACAGTTTCCAGATGAGTGAGAGACAATAACTTCACCCAAATGCTCTATGACTTCAGGCTATAGCTATTTGAGAGTCTGAAGCCATAAGACCAAAAAACAGAATTTTAAAAAGTAACCAAAAAAAAAAAAAAGAGTGATGAACTATTCAAAAGCACAGATAAAATCCTCTAGGAGACTTTAGCATAGCAGCTTCCAAATGGTTGTAGCCACACCTACACTAAGAAATACATTTTACATTGTAACCACATAAACAGAGAGAGAGAGAGAGATGATAGAGATATCTATTAAAATATAAATATCTATGAACAAGAACTTCGCAAGGCATTTCTCACCTTTATGATGCATTCTTATAAGTTCTTGTCTATTATATTTCACTTTAATGCTGGTCCATACTCCCTAAATTGATTTCTCCATCCACTAACAGACAGTGACCTAGAGCCTGAAAACTTCAGCCGTTGAAGCACAGTCTTCATGCTTCCTGATGTCCTGGGACCACCAGGTGCTGAAGGTGTTTAAGGAATAGAATACAATTCTTGCAGTATACCAGGCCAGGAGTCAAGAAATGTACTACTCACCACCCTGCAATCATCTATTCCCTACTTATTCTCCCGGGTCTCAGAATGGTTGCTGTAAAATAAATACCTGTGATTTCAATTCCTTTTAACTACAAAATTCTAGTGCACATTCTCTGATCACTGCTATAAGAGATACAGGAGAGAGGGAGGTTAAATTTGTGAAGAGATGAAGCTGATGTGTGTCTGGGGAGGAAAAGGTCTACGTTAGTGTGTTGGGGTTCCAGTCCCCATCTTCTGCTTTATCTGTTTTTTACTTTTATTTTATATTTTATTTCTTCTGAGACAGAGACTAGCTCTGTTGCCTGGGCTAGGGTGCAGTGGCATCAGCCTAGCTCGCAGTAACCTCAAACTCCTGGGCTCAAGTGATCCTCCTGCCTCAGCCTCCTGAGTAGCTGGGCCTATAGGTACAGGCCTCTATGCCCAGCTAATTTTTTCTATTTTAAGTCACCTGGCTAATTTTTTTCTATTTTTTAGTAGAGATGAGGTCTCACTCTTGCTCAGGCTGGTCTCGAACTCCTGACTTCAAGCAGTCCTCCCACCTCATCCTCCCACAGTGTTAGGATTATTTATGTTGTTTAAATAGATTTATTAAGATCTAATTCATATACCATACAATTCACCCACTTTAAGTGTACAATTCAATGTTGTTTAAAATATTTACAGGGTTGTGCAACCATCAGCACAATCTAATTTTAGAATATTTTTGTCTCCCCTAAAAGAAATCCCATACTTATTAGCCATCAATCCCCATTGTCCCTTGTCTGTCCCTCACCTCCATTCCCAGCCCTAAGAAAATCACTAATCTATCCATCTCTACAAATTTGCCTATTCTAGACATTTCATATAAATGAATCATACAATATGTGACTTTTTGTGACTGGCTTCTT
The DNA here is from genome assembly GCA_963575035.1 of Avahi laniger. Lineage (NCBI taxonomy): Eukaryota > Metazoa > Chordata > Mammalia > Primates > Indriidae > Avahi > Avahi laniger. Next base: position 9,422 of record CAUYSK010022109.1, on the reverse strand, counting down.
TCACTTAGCATAATGTTTTCAAGGTTTATCCATGTGGTAACATGTATAAGTACTTCGTTCCTTTTTATTGCTAAATAATATCCTATTACACGGCTATACGAAATTTTACTTATCCATTCATCAGTTGATAAACATTTGGGTTGTTTCCCCATTTTGGCTATTTTGAATAATGCTGCTAAGAATATTTGGATACAAGTTATTGTGTAGATGTGTTTTCATTTCTTTTGGATAATGTGCATTTTCCTTTAAAATCAGTCAAGAGAAGAAAGTATAAAAATATTCAATCATATAGCCTTTTGTAATTACCTAACATAATTACCTTTACCAACATTCTTTGTTTTTGCATGTGGATCAAATTATTGTCTGGTATTTTACTTGCTTTGAGCTCAAAGAACTTCCTTTACTATTTCTTGTAAGGCAGGTCAACTAGCAGTGAATTCTCTCAGTTTTTGTTCATCTCGGAATATCTTTATTTAGCCTTGCTTTTGAACAATAATTTTGATGGACAGAACATTCTTGATTGACAGTTTTTTACTTTCTGCACTTAGAATATGTGGTCCCACTGCCTTCTAGCCTCTATTGTTATTGATGAGAAGTCAATCGTTATTCTAACTGGGGTTCCCTTGTACGTAATAAGTCATTTTTCTTTTGTAGCTTTCAAGATTTTCTCTTTGTCCTTGTCTTTCAACATGTTGACTATGATTTTAACTATGATGTTTCTGGCTATGGATTCCTGTGTATTTACACTGCTTGGAGTTCATTAAGGTTCTTAGGTATATAGATGGTTTTTCATCAAATTTGGAAAGTTTTCAGCCATTGTTTCTTTGACTATTTTTTCTACCCCTTTCTCTTCCTGAAGCTCCCATTACACATATGGGATATACTTACTGCTGTCCCATATGTCTCTGAGGTTCTGTTCATTTATTTTTATTCTTTTTTCTCTTTGTTCTAGAGACTGTTTTATCTCTATCAATCTGTCATTATGTTAACCGATTCTTCTCTGCCAGCTCAAGTCTACTGTAGAGCCATGTTAGTGAATTTTTCATTTTAGTTATTATACTTTTCAACTCCAGAATTTCCATTTGGTTTTTTTAGTAATTTCTATCTCTTTGTTGATATTCTTTATTTGATGGGATATTGTCATCATATCTTCCTTTAATTCATTAAGCATTATTTCCTTTAGTTCTTTACACAGATTTATAAGATATGCTTTGAAGTTTTTACTAAGTCCACCATATGGGCTCATTCAAAAGCAATTTCTATTGCCTGCTTTTCCCCCTATGTATGGTTCACACTTTACTGTTTTTTTTAACATCTCATAATTTTTTTGAAAATTTGATTTTTTAAGTAATATATTGAAGCAACTCTAGCTACTGACCCACCATCACTACCAAGATTATTGTTATTATTTGCTTGATTAGTTGTTTGTTTGCTTAGTGACTGGCTGAACTAATTTTGCAAAGTCATTTCCCCTATAATGTTCAGCCTCTGATGTTCTTGCTTGGATTTTTACCCTTGTTGTTCATCTTCTGGCCTGGCTATGTCAACGTCACTCCTGGGTTAGTACGAGTCATTTATTGATTGAAGGTTATGCTTAAACCACGTTGGTCAGTTAGATTTTTAGTCTTTACCATTAGATGTGTGTGTGACTTGGAGGTTGAGATCATAGTTCAGGGTGTTCACATTCAGCCAGGGATTACTAGTTTGGATTTCTTGCTCTGATCACTGCTGAGAGGGCACAGTCTGGGCATGCATATAGTCTTCTAGATGGCTAGAGATGACTGTACTATTTCTAAGCCTGATTCCTAGGAGTTGTCACTGTGTCGAAGTAGCTTGTTTACTCAGTGTTTTGTCAGAGTCTATGGTTAAGTCCCTGTGCCAGTGAGGTTCCACCCTGTATTGATGGGTTTGTGTGCACCTGGGGGGATGTTTTTGAGTCTGCCCCATGTCTTGCTCTGATTGCTCCTGAATGAGTGAAGCCTAGTGCATGCACACAGCCTTGCCGACCTCCAGAATTATCCGTAACATCAGCAAGGTTCTTCTTGGCTGTTGCTTTCTCTGATTTGCTTTATTAAATTTTTGGATGCTCTGCTGTTTTTTTTCTATCATAGCTACCAGCCTCTTAATTGCTATACACAAAGATCTTATTGCTTTCTATAACTCCCTTGGGTATAGAGTTCTCGACTTTGTTCAAAATAGTCAGTTCCCTCAAGCAGAGTTGCAGCTCTTTGTCCTTGTGACCTACACTTTTCCTCCTGGATGGAACCACTGTACCACGAGAGCTGGAGGTGAGAACCCACTTTTTCTGGAGTAACACTCCTGCTCTGCTGGTGGGCACTGGGGGGAGGTGGCAGTGCCTGGTCTTCTGAGCTTGCCCCTCCTGGCATAGAACCTCCACTGTATGAGCCAGCTGGGGTGGGGGAGATTAGGGTCCCAGTATTCTGAGCCTAAGTGCCTAGGTTAGAGCTTCCACCCTACAAGTAGGGGCTTGATGGGGAAAGCGAGACCTGGTCCAGCTTCTGCAATACAGGGCTGCAGAAGAATGAGAAACAGCAGCAGCTCGCCCCTCGTGGGATGAAGCCATAGCCCCAGACTGGGGTACGGGGGAAAGAGAGCTCCCATCTTCTTGACCACCCATGCAGGTAGAGCTTCTCTGAAATGGAGTTGGAGGATGGAGAACAGAGGTGGTCATGGCTTCATTGTCACAGACTCTTTCTGTTCTTACCTAGATTCAGATTTTCTAGAATAAATGTTTCTTCATTTGTTGTATGCTCTTATGATCATTTCCAGAGACTTTAAATAATTTAAATTTTTTTTCACCAATTAAATTTTTGTTTTATTGGGGAGAGTGTCTGCTGAGCCCCTCACTCAGCTATTCTGGAAGTCCTATCTCCCTCCTGCTTTACCTTGAATACATCTGTGTGTTTCCTACCTGCCTTAACATGAATTACTTCCAGTTGTGAAGAAATGTAGAAAAGCACATTCTTTAAATGTTTTATTATGCTTTACCTTTGTATCCATAAACACAAGGACACAGTCTGACAGCCTTGCCCATATGACTAAGTTGGAATATTTGTAATTCATTCTACCAGAGTGAGTTCTGGGGTTGTGGCTGGTACAGAAGAGGAAGAAAGAAACCCTTAGGGATTATTTTCAGCCACAAGAATATTTTGCTTTTGCTAAAATGATGGTGACTAAAGCAGAACAACATGAATGTCAGTGGGTCATATAGAAAATTAGCATGAGGTACTCATGTCCACTCCTTGCCCCAAAGAGTTTACATTTAGGCCATAACTGGGGCAGCATCAAAAAAACAAAGAGTTGCTGTAGAACGCTTGCCTGCGACAGACCCATGTTAAGTATGTGGTGGGAGAGAGTGAGATGAACTGCTTGGCTGCCCCAAACCCTTTCCCCCTGCTTTGGTAGAACAGAGCTGTCTCCACTATTCATAATCTTGCCTGCTCCGCACATAAGCTTCTCTAGGTTTGGACTCTAGCGGACATCTGGAGGCTTCCCTCCAACTGCCTTCCTGCTCATGCTCTTCTTCTTGTCAGTGGGAGACTCCATGTCTCCAGTCTAAAATAAAAATGTAAGCAGCCCCCAACTTGTGCTCCAAAACATACTGCTTGGGGTATCTTTCCACAGAAATGGTATTATGTACATGGGCAAAGTCAGCAAACCAGACCACAGAGCCAGTTTGGTACCGAAGCTAACTTTACTATGATTCACACAATTCTAACCAAAGCATGGCCTGTACTAATGTTTTCACAGGAAATGCATCAGAGATTCCAACTTCTGACACTGCATTTCTCCGGCTGCAGTCAAGGCAGACAAAGAAAAAACACCCACTTCCTTCCCTTCCCCTCCTACCTGCCAGGTGACAAATCTCTGGGCAGGGACTGCCGAGAGCCTCTGGGGGCTACAGAGAGATAAGGCTGAGAAATGAGGGAAAGGGAGAGGGGCCCATGAACAGGGCCCACCGAGGGGCAGGAAAAAAAGGGAGCGTTTGGGATACGGCATTCAAACGTTTACGCAGACAGGGAGATGACTGGGACCAGGAAAAGAGGCTCTTAAACGGATGCAGAGGGAAGTACGGGCCGAAGAAGAAAGATAAAAGAATAATAGCTAACTTACAAGCCAGGGCTCCTTGGTTCCAAGCGCTTTATCTGTCAGTACACAGTGACCCGCGCAACAGTGTTGTGAGACAGGCACTGGTATCAGGACCCCGGGAACAGAAGGATTAAGTGACTTGCCCAAGCCGATAGCTGGCGCCACCCTCACTCCTCACTGCTTTGTCCTCCAGCTCAGGGGACAATTTTCCCTCTCCTGTGCCTCACTCACAGATCAGGGATAGATGGGACTGCTCCATGCCTGTTCTAACCGCCTCCTGTGTTCAGAGGCTGGATAGCTAAAACCAGCAGTTCGCAGATTCCCCTGGAGCTGGGCTCTGGATGCCACCTGGGTTTGCAAATTACAAGCATTTGAGTAAGATTATAGAGATGGAGGAGGCTGCATCCTCTAGCACGTTGAACATTTCTCCAGCTGTGCCCTGTCCCTGGCTTCCTGGGTGCCAAGCGGTGGCCGTGGAGGCAACAGCACCGCAGAGCTCCTACCCTGCAGTCTGGGCTGACATCCAGCCACCAGTGGAGGCCTCCTTGGAAGCCCAGCCTAGAGCCTGCTGCACCAGCTGGTAACCACCCAGGTTAGCACCCAGTTACCGTGGCGAGTCTCTTTCTGTCTATAATACCTGGCGTGGTGTTTATCTCCTGCCCTGGGCCCTGACTGACAATCTCCTCTTCTTTCTCCTCCCTTCCCCGACACCATGGGCCACAGGGAAGAACAGTGGCAGACAGCTGGGGGTACGCAGGAGAGAATGGCATGGGCACACCTCTTCACTCAGGTGTCCACGCACCCTACACTTACTGCATACCTGTCACGCTCCAGGGACAGGGCAGACACCTCCTCCTCCCACCTGCCACCCCCTCAGTGACTCTTACTGGTTGGGACAGCAGGACACAAACAAGTGGGGAAGGAGGAGTTTGTGGTCCCCCCTCTCCCTGGGACACCCTGCCTCCTTCGCTCAGCTACCGGGCAGGTTCCTAGACACTGTTCAGATACCACTTCCTCTCCAGAGCCTGGATTTGAACCCACGCAGCTGACTCCAGAGCTCATACGCTCAACTACCAGGCAGGAGGAAGGGGTAGGCTTGGAAAGACAAAAGAAGGGAGGTGACAAGTCCAGGTAGGAGAGGCGTATGTCAAGAGTTAAGCTATTAATGTATGTAAGCCAGGGGCTAATTTATTGAACTGCAAGCCACATAGCTCTACCAGAAAGATCTGCCGCATTTCTTGATCATGGTATCTCCCCTACCAGGTAAGTATCCTCTGCATTTCTTCAGGAGGAAATTTATCTTGAGGGACTGATGATCAATATGCTACGTTCTGCCCACTTACCTTGGCAAATGGGGAATGAGAAGAAACCCGAGCGGCAGGAATCGCACCGAGGGCCCTCGACCCCAGGGCGGCACAGGCACCTCCCGTGGGCATCACATATCTCAGGGAGAACGCCTTCCAGGTTACAGTCACACCCTGGGGAGGACAAGAGACTTTCAGAGGGGGTCTCCATCCTCCAAGAATTATTCAAGGCTTTTAAACATTCTTAGCTCAGAAGACTAGCTCTTAAAGGGAAATTTTGTTAAAAAATTCAAGAAAGGTCAGAGATGCCACTACAATACATCTAGGATGCGCATTAATTTGCAAAACAGTTACAATCTTTTAACAACCACCCCTGTGGGAACATTTTTTTTCCTCCAAATCTGAACCCTATAGAGTAAAACTTCAATGTAATAGATACCCATCTAATGACAATCTTGAATTAAACATATTTCTACCTTTTATTGTTTAGAAGAAAAGAAACGAACATAAACCCAGCCCTACCACATGCCAGGCGTCCCGCTGGCTGTCTCGCCTCACCCTCCGGGCACGTGGCCTTCCCAGCACCTCCGTCCAGCATCTCCCCCCCTGGGGACCTTCGCTCAGGCCATGCCCTCTGCCTGGCGTGACCCTTCCCTGGTTCCCGGCACAGCTGGCTCTTTCTCATCCCTCAGGCATCAGTTTAAATGTCAGCTTTTAAAAGGTCTCCCGGACTAGTCTGTATAAATGGGCCCGCCTTCTCTCTACTTATTCTCTCTCCTTAGCTGGGTTTGTCCTTCACAGCGCTTTAATTTCTGGAATCACTTATTGGCCCGTGACTCGCTTTAACCAATGGAATGAGATGGAAGTATTGTCATGTGACTTCAGAGCACAGGTCCCCACAGGCCTTGCACTTTTCACTCTTGCCCCTCTGAGAGTCCTGAGAGTGCCAAGGTAGGGACCCACTCTGGCCTCCAGGAGGACGAAAGACCACGTGGAGAGACACCAGCTGTCCCAGCTGAGCCCGGCCCCGGCAGACCCTCCAGCAAGTCCAGCAGAAGAACCGCCCAGCCAACCCACACAATTGTGAGAAACAGCCCTTGTTTAAGTTACTAAGTTTTGGGTGATTTATGATTTAGAAACAGATGAGTAAAATACCCAGAAGACTAGACACTTTGTGAGAACTCAGCACAGTGCCCCCAGGACCAGCGCACAGTATTTCTCAGTAAATAAATTTTTCTCAAAAATACAGCGCTCTAGCCCAGGTGCGATGGCTCACGCCTGTAATCCTAGCACTTTGGGAGGATCGCTTGAGGCCAGGCGTTTGACACAAGTCTGACCAACATGGCAAGACCTCATTTCTACAAAAAAAATAATAATTACACACACACACACACACACACACCACACACAGGGCTCTTGCTTGCCTTCATTATGAATGGATAAATAAAGTCAAGCAAGAGTCCTATAAGACAGGTAAACATTTATAAATGAGGAAAAAGATGCTCAGAAAGGTTCATTAACTTGCCCAAGGTCACACAGCCAAGAGGGCAAGGACGGAATTTGAACCCAGGTCTGCCTGATTCCAAAGTCCATGTGTTCTTTCTAATATACTAAGAATACGAGTTGATAATGGTTTTTTTTTTTTGAGACAAAGTCTCATTCTGTCACCCCAGCTAGAGTGCAGCAGCATCATCATAGCTCACTGGAACCTCAAAGTCCTGGACTCAAGCGATCCTCCTGCCTCAGCCTCCCAAGTAGCTAGGACTAACAGGCTCGCACCACCACACCAAGCTAATTTTTCTATTTTTGGTAGAGACAGGGTCTTGCTCTTGCTCAGGCTGGTCCCGAACTCCGGATCTCAAGTGATCTTCCCACCTTGGCCTCCCAAAGTGCTAGGATTACAGGCATGAGCCACCACATCTGGCCTGATAATGATTTTTAAAGCAACGTTCAGAGAATGTGCTAGATTAGTATATATATTCAAACAGATCTCATATTTAAAACATCTACATTTCTCTCAATTACGTTAATATCTAATTTTGCAACAGGTCCCCTGAGAAAAATCCTGAAAGACTCACAGTTTCAACTGGGTTCACCCTACTTTTTCGGTAAGTCTTGCACATTTTAGAAAGATTTTCTACAAGAGTTAAAATAATAGTTACTGGGAAAAGTAGCTAAATCCATTTGCCCTAAACTCTTAATTTTTCAAATAAAAAGTTAGTTGCAAGGTTGTGGAATTATTTTCTAATACGGTAATTAAGAAAAAAGATCAAGGTAAATCAGAACAACTTTACGTCTTTGTATGATCTCTAATTTGTTCATATTTAGATAAAACAGTCACTTAATTTGACAAAAAGAAAAAAGCATTGAAAGTGAAGGAGTCCAAAATATGCCACTTTGGCATATCAATTATTTTGAGCTGAAGGCACTTGAGAAACAGCAGGTGTAGGAAGGAAGGACTCTCTGACTTCACCTTCTCTACCTAAAAGCAGGTCACAAAATTTCCCAGGAGAAGCCAAGGACAGCATCCCCTGTCTTGGGAGGCCAAGACAGGAGGATTAATTGAGGCCAGTAGTTTGAGACCATGCTGGGCAAAATAGTGAGACCCTGCCTCTACCAAAAAAAATAATAATTTTTAAAAAAAATTCCCAGGATAAAGGTGCCTTCTTTTTACCAGGAGGAGAGCATTCTTATCACCAGAGATTGGGAGTCAACTGAAATGGATCTGCACAAACAAACCCACCAAAATACCCCTCAGCTTCCATTACTTTCTCCTATGTATTTCCTAGTCAGCGTCCCACAATGTAATGTCCCTAGTCTGAGTTCTTCATCTTGTCACATCCCCACAATCGTTTATTCTTTGTGTAAACGTGTCCACCATATAAGCTTTTGGGCCTCTTGGCCTTTTCGTGTCTTTGTTTTTCCTTCTGAAGACTTCCAGGTACATGTAAAACTAGTACGTAATTTGTATGCTTCTTTCCTGTTAATCTGTTTTATGTCCATTTAATCCTTAGGCCCAGCCACAGAACCTGAAAGGACAGAAGAGAGTTTTTCCTCCCCTACAGAAGTGACCAAGGGCACACTCATGATGAGAGAAGCCTTGGAACCCAGGCTGGCGTGAGCCATCCTGTCTGTCCATCACAGCTGCCGTACAAGGTCCCCATGCCAGAGCCCTGCAGGCTGAGACCACCCAGGGAAAGGGAATGTGTTACTGTGAATTACAGTCTTGGTGTTAAACTAAGCATTGAGGTTTAGGGAGGAACTTGGACTTGACATCGAGGTTCAGAGAATCCTGATTTACAACAGAAACAGAAAGAACATGCTGTACCTTGTCACTAGGTCATGATGTTTATATCTCAGAAAAGTCCCTTAAATACTCCTCCCCTGCCAGAGTTCAAGATCTTATCCTTGTCTGCCTAAATGATTTGAAGAACCTCTTAGGGAGGCCATCTGTGTCCTTTCTTACTGCTCTAATTCATTCTCCATCAGTGATCTTTCAAAAACATCAAGCTTTTCATATCACTTCCCAGTTTTAAAACCTAGGTTCAAATTCTAACTCTGTCCTCCCGGCTGTGTGACCTTGGGCAAGTTAATGAACCTTTCTGAGCATCTTTTTACTCATTTGTAAATCTTTACCTGTCTTACAGGACTCTTGCTTGACTTTATCATTTATCCATTCATAATGAAGGCAAGCAAGAGTCATGTGTGTGTGTGTGTGTGTGTGTGTGTATAATTATTATTTTTTTTGTAGAGATGAGGTCTTGCCATGTTGCTCAGGCCTGTGTCAATGTGACCCAATGCTTGCGGGACACAGTGTGAAGTCCTTCACATGTGGCAGAATAGATCTTTCAAAATCTTCCAGGCTATGGGCCGGGCGCGGTGGCTCACGCCTGTAATCCTAGCACTCTGGGAGGCCGAGGTGGGCGGATCGTTCTGAGCTCAGGAGTTCAAGACCAGCCTGAGCAAGAGCGAGACCCCGTCTCTACCAAAAATAGAAAGAAATTAATT